>JAHPZR010011843.1:0-25000 GCA_019787425.1 Platygyra sinensis
TTTTTTCTGAAGGGCACCTGTGAAGGCTTGAAGTAACCTAAAGAAGAAAGCCGATTTTTTGTCACTGTTTTTTTTATATATTCGTTGCTCACGGTTTCTTAGTTATATTTTATAGTATTTACTGAGGAGTTGGAAGAAATTGTACTTGCGGAAAGACATAGATCTGTAATGATATTCAGCACTGAAGCGCCTTGAAATGAGAGCATAGAGGTACACCAGCTGCAAACAATGGAAAATCAGAATGGACAATAGCTGTTCCTTCATTTCTCTTTTACACAACCATTTCTTGACAATTTAGGACGCGTTGTTATACAAAATATGAAGTAAGACGTGTTCTGGTCAATACCGCCGACCGGTAATGTCCATGGCACAAAGTTTTCTTGAAGGTCCTCTCGAAAGCAATTGTTTTCTTCCATCTGGGCTTCATAACATGATTGGAGTATAGTGATTGAGTTATTGATGTCTGCTCTGAATGTTGCATTGCTCCATCGTTTGGAGTGAATGGTGTCGTCTGTTTGAGGAGTACAGCAAAAGGGGAAGGTGGAAACTTACGCCTTTGTTGACTTCATGCCGGCTTGCTTTGGTACGACCAAACCTGACTTGTAATAGTGAGCTGAAATAGAGAATTGGTCTGCCGCTGGGGATGAATAACAAGACCAGCTGAAAGGAAAGGATCAGGGGACTGGATTCTGAATAATACGAGTGCTATGCAAAAATAACCAGCTCCTTCAACGCGAGTCAAAAAGTAGAGAAATGAAGCAAACCGTAAATTAAGTAAGCTCCGGTTCCATTCAGTTTGTTCAAAATTCATGGCATGGTCATAAACGATTGCTTTCAGTAGAAATTTACTCAACAGACAATATTCTTTTAATCTGACGGCTGTCTCGGTCTTCTTCTGGTTTTTCTAGAGAACTGAGGTAATTTTAATTTTAGCAAAACTTAAGAAACCTGATTTTCATGTTGTTTTTGCTGATTGCCCTGAGAACAAAATAAGCCCGTCCTGCAGAAAGTTTTACAGATTTAGTAACTGGAATGTTTGTTGTAGACTATCCATGTAGTTCCAGTTCTAGAACTGATGTACTTTTATAGAAATTAAGAGAAACATACTGCTTGTTTCACCCAAAAAATTTAAATGGTGGAGACACTGTGTAATTAGTTGGCCGTTTATTCCGCGTAAAATATATATAATAAAAAGCCACATACATGGAGGGAACTTATGATAGTAGTTTAACATTTGGTGCAAGTCTCAAGCTTCAGTGTTTAATTGAACTTGAGATATAGGGTTTTGAATTTTTCAATTTTGTTAGTTAATCAAAGGCTCCTTAGAGCAACCTCATGGTATGAATTGTTTGCACCCGAGTAACCTGCGATCTGGCAATCTTTGCCAAGTTTATACCTTTGTTCGTAGGCTACACGTGCTGGCACAATTGTTATGTTTGTAAGAAGAGATTGACTTAGTTCAAAAAGAGAGTTCCTGTTGAGGAAAAGATTGTTATTATTACTCAGAAAGGGAATTGACATTTTTCGAAATCGGGAACATTGCTATTCAATCAACAGGAAATAGTAAATCTGCTGATCTTTGCAAATAGGCATTTTTTCCTGGAAAATGGATTTTTTTTGGTATGTTTGCTTGTTAATGATTGTTTCAATTGATACCATCAAGGGCGTGTTCGTTTGGGATTAATCCGGAATAAGAATAATTGGAATAATGTGAGTAAGCATTTGTTTGGGAACTATTCTCATTCCGGAATACCTGGATTTCCATTCCGGCTATTCTGCTCCCAGGAGCCCGGAATATATTCTTATTCCGGAATATCCCAAACGAACGCGCCCTAAGTGTGGTAGACAGATAGTTTTATTTTTTGGACAAGAAACTGTTGTTGTAGTAGAGACATGTGAAATACTACTATTTATTTATTTATTTATTTATTTGTTTTTAAAAAACTGTTACTGTTGAAGAAACATTTTGAAACTTGTATGTTAATGTCACCCAAAATATTTTTATACTTTGTCATTCTACAGTACATCCAGTAAATATTAATATAATAAGGCCCAATGATAGAAAGACACATGCTAGATGTAAAAGTGGTAGGAGTGGACAGAGGGGGAGTGGGCACAAAGCATAGGAAATTATTTTTTTGGTAGAGATCAGATCATTAAAAATATAACATTGAACTACACAGTTCTTTTAAAGGGAAATTTTTCAATAAAATAATGTAATTATTAAATATTTTGTTGTTCAGAAGTTATAATTGTCGTGATTTACAATTTTTATTCTGGTACATCACTGTATTATTATCGGATAATGAAGTAATATGTTGTCATTAAGTTTGGCAGAATTTTAAAATCTTGCCTGTTGCACTAAGCTTCCTGGGAAGTATATAATTCACAGATTTGCTAAAATCACCAGCTAACTTGTTATAGTGAAAAGAATGTATGTGGGGCTGTTAACCAATTTTTGATAATCAATCAGGGATTACAGAGCAGAACAGTGAAGTTACTTACTTCAAATAAGAAAATGTTAGAATGCATCACACCCCCTGGGGAGGGGGGCACTCCCTTATTTGGGATATATCGGCATGCGCAACCCCCAAGGGTATGGTTTTTCAGCTGTTTTGGTCATAAATAGGGTATCAATTAAAGCTGATTTTGGCTATCTTAATCATAAAAAGGGTAGGGTTTTTGCATTCTAGCCTTGATATGGGTATGTTTTCAAGAAGCCACTTTTTCATCATTATCAAAAAGAAAATCAACAAAAGCCCTTCACAAATTATGTTTATGCTAATTTTACATTGGTCTGGACTAGGGAACTGGTCAGAAACAGGATTTTGATTTACGAGTCAGAATTATTATAAATAGGGTTTCAAATTTTTGGTCAGGTCATAAATAGGGTAGGAAATATCACAGATTTTGGTCATAGCCAGGGTAAGGGATTTGGGATGCAGGCTGCACACCCCCTCCCAATTTTTCTGGGAGTAATCCCCCCCTGGGGGGTCATTGCAAAGGTAATGAATGAGTTGCTTAAAAATGAAGTTGGAGATCTATCAAATGACTTTCTTTTCTATAGTACTTGCTTTAAAATATTGTAATACATTGATTTCACAGACTGTTACCATGTCAGGGTAAAAAGCAAACAAACATAAAACAATTAAAGTCCAGATGGTATTGCTACTTCACAGTGCTTTTATTAGAACTCAAGATTTCTATATAATTCAATCTGATGAAATATTGCATGACTATCATAATGTACCCATTCTCTGCAGTAGAGTATTCTGTAGCATATTTCCTTTCCATTTCTGGCTCCACAAAGGTAGGTTCCGATCAGCTTTGGAAACAAAAAGCCATCACGCTTCACAGGGACAGGACGCCATTTTGAATCTGTCCAAGTATAGTTGGACATATTCTTGCCTTTATACCTCCCCCCACGTGCACTGACACAATGGCATAAACAATAAGGCAAACTTGTCGGAGACGGGGAGATACGGGGAAAACGTGTTTAATCCAGGTTTAATGCATAAATTAATTGTCTAACAAGTGAGTGAGTGATTTTTAATTGAATTTCGGCCCCAAACCCTAAACCCCATAGCATGACCTACGTCATACCATGAGGTAAAAATTGAGTTCTCAGGCATCAAGAAACATTCGGTGTTACTATGGCAACAATTAAGATACGACCTCAATGATTGAGACTTTTCAACATCCCTCGTGGGGACCTACTTCCACGTAAATTTAAGTGGGGGTTCAAAATTTTTAATTTCCCACTTTGTTTGATTCTTACAGAGAATTGCTCTTAAAAACGCCCCGAAAATATAGAAAACAAGACTCAAATAAAAATAAAAACGCCCCAAAAAATTGAAAAATTGGTGGAGCATGGTGTAATGGCTCATAACCCATGATGGCTAAGCCAATGAAAACTCTCCAATTGCATTATCCAATGATCCAGTTTTTTATAATACCATATAAACCAGTTAAAACTGAACTGATATGGTCATGTATTATATAACTTGCTCCCTCCCAAACGTTATAGGGTCCTTAGAGAAAGGGGTCATGACTTTGTACTTCCTAAAGTAAAAACTGGCCGATTCAAACGGGCCTTTTATTTCTTAATTTTTTTAACTTAATTCCTTTCTAATTTTTATTAAACTGTTTTTGCTTATCTTGGTCACACAAGCCACACGTATTCTGTGACTGATTTCTTATTAAAATATAGATAGGACCCTACGTGCGCTCTGATTGGTCAAAAACCCATGTTTTATCAGAGTATAAAACATAGAAAAGGCGTGTAGAAATGTAGAAAACACTCGCCTGCGGCTCGTGTTTTCTACATTTCCCTCGTGTTCTCAAATGACCATCGTGTTTTATCACAGTGTAATACACGGCTTAGGCTTCTTTATTTGTTAAATAAAGACTTCTAATAGATATCTTCGACGTGATTGTACTCTGTATAACCAAATTTATACTGATCATTTGGCAGACCTTCAACCTAAAAAGCCATTGCGGATGTATCGACGGATGTCCACCTGGTCCAGGGCCCACTATTCCGGGACCTTCACCAACTGAACGTCCTGTAACCCCATCATTTGGACCTGGAGGTAAACTCCTTAAAATTAATATTATTCTGTTTGTCAAAGTTAATAACCACGTGGTGCAATGCGGTCATACCTAAAACTCTTATGAAAGTGCGATTTAGGTTAGGATAAAGGCAATAAGTTATGTACCAAAATTTCTCTTCATGCAGTTTTCGGTTAAATGGTAATATAATTTTGTAAAGTTTTGGCATAGTTAATAGAGGGGAATGGTTATGAAACCCAACAAAGTTCTTTGTTGCAGGTTTTTGTCCACTTTTTTGGCCTTGACCGTGCAAAAAACACGATAGTTGTTTACTCCGTACTGAGGATCTAACCAATAGAAACGTGTTGGTTACGTAATTCATGTATAGTGTATGAGCGCAAAACAAAACATTGTGCACGGTTATGGACCTTCCAACCTAAATCTTGGCACCTTTGTTTGCTCCTTTGATGTTTGTCGGGTTTCCTAACCATTCCGCTTTATTAACTATGGTTTTGGCTAGAGGAACCCCAACTTGAATCTGGGTTCTTTCGAAGCTGTTTGAAAACATTTTAATGACATGAATCTCCAAACGACTACTTTTTGGTAAAATGATGCCATAAACCTTTTTGTGTTCTATAACCTAATCAGGAACTATCTGATTGGGTATCAATTATACTCAGCGAGTAATTCGTCGATCTTGATACAGGTTAGAACGGGATATTATAAAAATGTATAAAATGTATTAGTAATTGGCCATTCCCCCATTGGGGCTTTTCAGGACCAGTGTAAAAAGACAATGATAAATAAATATTCAAATAAACATAACTAGGTTAAGAATCCCAGCTGGAGGGAGGCAGACCAGTTGGCTTTTTACAAGCGTAGCCGAGAAGTTGAACTCGGGGCTACCGAGAACAACATTAGCTAGCGGTCAGAACGGGACCTACGGATTTTGGGCCTTGGTAAAACCCGTGACGGTCAACATCCGTGACGGTCAAAATGTGACAACCATCACGGAAGCGTCACGGATCTGTCACGTGGCTACACGTCACGGATTTTCAATGAAAACTTAGCTTTTTAAAGCGAATTTGGCCTTCATCCGTCACGGATTGTCACTAGGCCGTCACGGATTTTCAATGAAAACTTAGCTTTTTAAAGCGAATTTGGCCTTAATCCGTCACGGATTGTCACTAGGCCATCACGGATTTTCAATGAAAACTTAGCTTTTTAAAGCGAATTTGGCCTAAATCCGTCACGGATTGTCACTACATTGTAGGCCGTCACGGATTTTCAATGAAAACTAAGGTTTTTAAAGCGAATTTGGCCTTCATCCGTCTCGGATTGTCACTAGGCCGTCACGGACTTTCAATGAAAACTTAGCTTTTTAAAGCGAATTTGGCCTTAATCCGTCACGGATTGTCACTAGGCCATCACGGATTTTCAATGAAAACTTAGCTTTTTAAAGCGAATTTGGCCTAAATCCGTCACGGATTGTCACTACATTGTAGGCCGTCACGGATTTTCAATGAAAACTAAGGTTTTTAAAGCGAATTTGGCCTTCATCCGTCACGGATTTTCAATGAAAACTTAGCTTTTTAAAGCGAATTTGGCCTTAATCCGTCACAGATTGTCACTAGGCCGTCACGGATTTTCAATGAAAACTTAGCTTTTTAAAGCGAATTTGGCCTTAATCCGTCAAGGATTGTCACTACATTGTAGGCCGTCACGGATTTTCAATCAGCTGAAAACTTAGGTTTCAAAGCGCATTTACTCGATATCCGTCACGGATTATAGCTAGGCCGTCGCGGATTTCAGTAAAAACTTAGCTTTTTAAAGAAAATTTGGCCTTCATCCGTCACGGATTATAGCTAGGCCGGCACGGATTTCAGCAAAAACTTAGCTTTTTAAAGAGAATTTGGCCTTCATCCGTCACGGATCCGTCACGTATATGTCACGGACAACACCGTCACGGGTTTTACCCATTATGTCCGTCACGGATGTTCGACCGTCACGGGTTTTACCAGCGCCCCGGATTTTAAATCCAGCGCTCTAAACAGTAAGTAAGTAAGTAAATCTTTATTTATCCACGGTACAAATTCGTCAGCTCGAACACTCGAACACTCAGCCACTCTGCCTCCCTCATGTATTTTCTTTTAGATCTGGTTAAGGGTCTTAGTAATTTAGATATTAATTGATAATACGCGAGCACGTGCTACAGTCCTGACCAAACCTCCTTTGGACAACTAAGAAAATTCCAAGCAGTGTCAAAGTCTTTTAGAATGGGAAGTCGTTGTGCAATATTTAGCCTTCTTAACCTTTAAACAAACGTTTATCAACTTTGGTTTGATCGGCTAAATAAAAGTCGACATTGTGTTAAGGGCAGGGCGAGGGAGGCAACACAAAAACCATTTTCCAGCGGCAAGATGAATTGATGAACCGAGATTCTATTGCATTTATTGTTCGTGTATTTTTTACACTAAAGACAGGCATAATAACTCTGGACAAACTATGAAATAAAATATATAGACTCAAAAAAAAAAGAATCATCCTGCCGGTTTTAATCATGAACTTACACGTGCGTTTTGATACTTTACCTCATAACCTGTCATGAATATATAAATTTTTTCAGATTTGAATTCGTATTGGGCGCTGAAGATCTTGTTGCTAAGTCTTCTTGGAGCATTTCTTGTCGTGGTAATCCTTTTTGTTTGTCTCTGGTGGCGACTGTGTATTGTCCAACGGGCTTTGCTGAACATATGCTGTCCCTGTCAAGAACAGATCCCAGACCCACCAAGGATAGCGAGGATTGTTGAATCAACGGAGACTAGCGCGCTTATCAACAACCCAGTGGATAACCGAGCCGTCGAACACGACTTTTTGGGGGTAAAAGACAAACTCCATAAACCGGTTCAAGTAGAAGACGGAGATTTAGAAGGGGAATGTAAAATCCCGGAAAAGGACGACAGACCAGTTGTGGGATAATGTCACTATTATCATCATGTTTTCTCTGTTAATTTAAGAAGCTGAGAAAATCTTTTGCATATAGTTACGGCTACAAGACTGGAGACTGATGTCGTCACTTATTGGTGTCGACAGTAGAATTCTGTGTTCAAATATAAGACAGTGAGAATTATTTCGTAAACTAGTTACTTAGTGGTTTCAGTTACAAAAAATAAAGGACACCTCGTTTATGCTGTTCTATGGTCGTCTAAGAAAATCATAGGTCTTTTCCCTTAATTAATAGTCACCATAACAAACGTGATGACGAACGACACTTTTTACAGTTTTTTGTGTGACAAAATTAACAAAAGGTGAACAAGTACATCAATCACTTATTAAAAAATATTGTTCTAACTCAAGAAGTCATTATAATATATATTCAGTGCATTCCCTAAAAAGGAATTATTCTACTGTGCAAATCTTTATGAACGCTGAAGGCTTACGTTTATCACCTAAAGCTTACCGTATACCTTTATATCTCACGTCCAAGCAGTATAGCGGGTCCGGTGGTTTAAACTGTAGATAATACCTAGACCCTTATATCAAGTTAAAGCTGTTAGAGCTGGCTATCAAACTATGCCAAGAATTAAATGAATTGTCGAGTTTCTACGACCTCTAAATGCGAGTGTCCGAATCATCTTTTGAAGGCTTTTGTTTTTCGCTTATTTTTATTTGTTCCTCAGTTTTCGGAACCAAGGCGCTAAACAAACGTGTCTGTGATTTGCCACATTCCATTTCAGTGAACAATTACAGAACATTTTCGCAATAAGATTAAAAAAAAGAAAATATGGAGTGACCATAGAAAAATCGTTCTTGGAGAAAAAATAATTTTGAAATCAAAACTTTGCGGACAAATTTGAGGGGAAACTAGCAGATTCCCTTTAACATGTAACTTTCAAAAGGACCCAACTGATGATTCGGACGCTCACATTTAAGGGTCGTAAAAAAATTCGACAATTCATTTCATTTCCAAATTCTTGGTCTAACCAGCTCTGTAAGCTTTAAGTGGTATCTGCTATTAAACCGGACACGCTACATTCCTGGGACGCGAGACACCCTAAAGGTATACGTATAGGACGTTTTTAGGAGACAAATTGGAAACTGGAAATCAAATCCTAATTCGAGACCCTTCCATCATATTTATGGGAAGACAAAACGCGCCAAAATATAAGCGAGAAAGAAAAACTCCGTTTGCTGTTTCGTGTTTCCAAAACGTCTGTAGTTAATTAAGCTATAAGCTTTAGGACGTGAGTTTGGAAGAAGATTGTTTCACTCTGTAATGAAGATCCAGCTTTAATATATAGATTTAGGTCACCCTAAGAGCGGAGCTCCTGTAGCCCGCTTAGGCTAAACCAAGATAAGGTTAAATTAATTTTGATTTGAGTTTTGTAACTTTGCGCTCTGTTTTCAACAAGTTAACCGTGACATGAGCCCGCGATCCAATCAAATATCAGCACTTGGTCAGCGGTCAACTTAAATAAAACACGTGACCCCGATGAGCTACAAACCTGAGACCGCGATATGGTCACGTGATACTGGTCAGCGGATAACTTAATTTGAGAGATGTCAATTGATCATTACAAGATGTCATATATCAAAAAAGTACACGGTAAACAAAGGCTGCATGTCTCTGTCAACCTATTATTTGGAGTATGGCCAGGCGGTGTTGGACACGACTCGCAAAGCATGCCGGGCGAAATTTCCCCTGGAGCTCATTTTCATCTGGCCCGGGTTGTTCAAAGGATGGATAACGCTATCCACCGGTTAAATCACTATCCAGCGGATAGCGTGGTTTGTTTTGTTAACACTTATCCACTGAATAGCGATTTATCCGCTGGATAGCGTTATCCAGCCTTTGAACAACCGGGGCCTGATCGCTGAACGGCAAACATCTCCACGCGCTTATGGTGATGTGGAAATATGACTTACAGGAGATTCGCTTGCTTCCGATGCTAAAAGAAATCTGGAATGACATCCATATGAAATGTTTCGCAGCCAAATAATAGCTGTGCATGACTTGTACTCGATTTTCAATGCTGAACAGATAATTTTAGGAATCGAAGCTTCGCGGCTCGTCGAATCTAGTATTCGATCTCAACTTGCCGGAATTGAACCTATCGTGGACACTCTTCTTAGATATCTCGACTTGTGTATAAAGTGTATCCGTGTATCGCTGGCTGACAACGTGGTTGATGACACATTATCTTTTCTTTCGACGATAAGAGAGCGGAGAAGCAAAACCCACAAAGGTGAAGAAAGGGGTTGAATATTTCGAAATCAAAGCAATGTTTTGTCCGTGAAATCTTGGATAAATTAAAGCTTGATTAATCGCCTTTCACCCGCTGTATTTCCTTCTTTATCAAAAGGAATCATAAGTAGTTTTCTAAGGAGCTATGGCTCTCAAAACAAAATTTAAAATTTGCAAATAAAGGAAATAAATAATTGTATTGTTCCCCTGTACCAGTTCACACTTCCAACAAATTCTTGTTCAACAAACAAATCCAAGATTAAATATATACTGTGTAGATCTATTTTGTAGTCAATCTGATAAACACGATTTTGCTCTTACTCAACTTTCTTGAATGCTGTTTTAAGTAAAAGGTCTACAGATCACCTTGCCTCAGACATTGCCACTGGCAATATCAATATTCAAACTGATGAGCATTTGAGATTTCTCTTCACCTAGTGCTTTGGTGTTGGATGTAACTTGTATTTGTTCCAAGTGTCAATTCCTGGGTTCTCAGTACATGTGAGGCTATGTGAAAGGGAAAATGGGCTCAATGGAAAGAGGGCCTGGTTGAGTTACAAGAAATAAATGTTTTGGACAAATAGTTTATATACCTCATGCCTTACATAGTAGTTGCAACTAAATTTGCACATGGGAGATGTGAAAAAACTGACTTACATTTACTTGCAAATAATATTTCAATTCCAAAGTATGCTTTTTTTACTAAATATTTGCAAAGTACTGACAAGCACAACAACAACAACACCAAAAAACAACAGTAAAATAGCACAAAAACCATATTGGTAAACTGGAAGATTGTGAATGATAGGCATGGTCAATTAGCCATGAATGAATAGCTCATGGTCCTAGCATGCCCTCATTGCATGTCCTCATATCACACCTCTGCTGAAGTTTAAGATTCAATGTAACTTGTGTAAACTAAGGGAGCTCTTTGCCCAGAACAGTGCTGTGCAGGTCATTTGAAATATGTCAGTTTGAAATTTATTATTTACTGCGTCCTTTGGTCAACAACACAGTGATCATGTACCGATATTAACATTTCCTACATTGGCTGTTAAATATTTTGCCCAAAACAGTCTCCACAGTACCCTGGTCCCAGAGATTTTTCTTGATTTTTCTCCGCTCTCTCATCTCAAGCAGAGAAGAATCAAGGAAAACTTCTGGGAGCAGGGAATCTCCACAGTACTTCCTTGTGTCTACTCGTAATGACTGTGACCAATTGAATTCAGAATAATTTAGTAAATAATTTTGTAGCTGTATCTTAGATCATCTATTCTGAGATGTTTAGACTGAGATAACTAAATTGTAACAACATTTTAAAATAAAGCAGATGCATTATATTTAAACACATGCAGTAACTTGGGATTACCATGCAGCTTTGTAAGTAGCCACTTGCATTATGTTATTATGTATTCTGTTTTGGTTTATTCTATTCTATATTTGATATCCTTAACAGCAGCATGCTGTAGCTTTCCTTGTTTGATCACTACAGTGTAAGTGGATAAATGTAGTTCTTGGGAAATATAGCTGAGTTTATTCCAAGCCCATAGTCTTTTAAAATACCAGTTGGCAATTTAGCAGTTGCTTCAAACATATTGGGTTGTTCTGCTCTAGGTGGGTTGACAATAACAATTATGTGCAAATATACACATGAAACACTAAAAATATATTTATTGATTAATCTCCCACTACTACCAACATTCAAAGAAAAACAAGCATTGAGAAGTGGGAGATCAAAAAACTAATCTGCCATAGATTACTGAACAATAACATCCAAGAGTAGTACATTTCTGTTAGAGAGTCAGGCAGTGATCATGATAGTGAAAATTAATTTGCTGCAAATGAGATGATAACTCTAATGGACTGGTATCCAAAGCAGGATCCAAAAATCTTGAACATCGGCCAAACAAATGGATGACATACGCACTACAAAAAAAAATTACAAGAAAACATTCAGATATAAAGGGAACAAGCCGAACCACAAAATTATACTCCTAAAACAAGGGTAGAAATCACGCAATCACTCCCGCGGAATACCGCGAACATCTCACAAATCAGGGAAAATGCCCAACTTCAAGTCCGATTTTGACCGTTAAAACGGCGGGGCCCCCTGGGGCCCTCCAGACTTTTCACAAAGTTCAACTCTCGAACTAAAGTTTCACGCAAAAATAATTTGGAATACTGATCCCTGTTACCCCGCAAACGACCAAAAGAACATCCATGTCAAGCGCGTGAGGTAAACAAACACTTTCGACATAGCATGATTTCCATTGACTTGTTCTGATGCAAAAATTGCTTACCTGCACTTGAGACTGGATCAATAGCTGCTCTAGATATTATCCTAGCAGCTCCTAGAAAAGGTTCGTTTGATTCCCATGATAAGTGCAGAAATCGGTCGAGAAACGACAGCCTACTCTCCATTCGCAACGAAAATGTGTCCGCCATTGTCCGACTGAGACGACGTATGATTGGTCGAGTAATGTCACGTGAACCGTGTCCTACACCGCCTGGAGTATGGCCGCCATGTTGGGCGACTCCACCACCACCACCGCCGCCTTCGTCGTCGTGCGCACGCGCCCACGAGAACTACCGCTGGCCACGATAACATGAGAAAATCAATTCATGGGTTTCCTTTATTTCCCTATATGTGTATGGGGCTCCGGTTAGCGGCCCTTGGGGCCGCCGGGGCTCCGCTATCATTAGATGGGTGATTGATCTGTAAGCTTGTCATCCAGAACTACAAGGCCCCTTGCAGATTTTCAAAGGTGTTCGTTTCTAAAGAAACTGTTTGACTGGGTCGGCCGCAAGTGAAACACCTAGCTGTTTATCAAAGGTAAAGTAACCGCTATCGGTAGCCCTTTGATTGCGAGGTGTGTCCGTATTTATATAGTGTGTTCATTGTCGCGCAATAAAAGAAAAGGAAAATAAAGAAACCATGCAGTGGATAAAATCAAGAAATTGTGATATTATTGAGAGTCCCAAAGTTGAGATATTCGTCGAAATGTTCTGCCCAAAATTATAGAGCCTAGTATGGAGTCGCCATATTGGAGGACCTCCTTAGTCCTCCAATATGGCGGCCAGAAAATAGATCCAGAATAATATAAACATCTGGAAATTGTTTTGTCGACTGATTATCTGAACCGAACCAAAAAATTTACATAAGCACTTTTGCTAATGCTTAAGGACGTTCGCGAGAAAATTTTCCAGTCGATAAATTTTTTTAAATTTTTACTGCAGGCAGATAATGAGTTACTTGTGCCAGAAATGCCAAATAAAAATTGGGAGTCATCGTTTTCGTTTCAGAGATAAAGCGTGTGGTGAACTATACTGATTTCGAAAAAATTGTCCCATATAATTGAGCACAGTCTACAGGGGTTTATAGTTAAAAATATCGAAGGTGAGTCAACGGAGGCAAACGATCTTAGTCATATTTTGTAGAAGTGGGTCTGTTGCGTAAAAAATTTCAAATGTTACTAACGTTTTCACAAAATTTAACCCTTAATGAGGCATTTGAAACCGCCGCACGGATGCACGAAAAGCTAATAAGAACGGAATTCGATGGTGCATTTTGCCAAAAATTCAAACTTCTAGTCGATAGATTTTCTTCATTTTTTCCCTAAACGTAGAAAATCAGTACAGAAAATGATTCATCGAAAGAAAAATTGGGTTCACCGAACGTCCAAGATCGTTAAATCCAGGCAAAGCTCTAGCAATGGCCGTCTTCCCTATCATTTGTTTATTTTATGACTTGGTGCGCGCGCTCGATGCATGACGTGACATGTGAATTCGCGTGCGCAGTAAGGATACACAGAAACAATTAGCGCGAACGTCCTAAAACGTCTAAAATGGGTAAATGTCACGAGATAAGTTTACATTTTTTGACAAACGCGATCTTAGCTTCATGTTATGCACCATAACTTAGCTTCGAAATTCAAAATGTACTGGTTTCCAAACGAAGGACGCTATTGAGCTGGAAAGTTGTAGATAGATATAAATTTAGTGCCTCTTTATATGTCTGATGATGATAAAACCTTTAGTAGCTCCTTAGCTTTGAATTTGAGAATTTGATGACGTCATGTGCATACACTCTATGGCGTAGTGTTGTTAACAACCTGCATGAGACTGACAGTACTGATTGCGAACAAACGAAAACGTAAGTGTTCCATCGATATGTCTAAATGCATCATTTTTTTCTTCAAAAACAATCTAGTGAGAGCTTTAAATGGTTGCCGAAAATCTTTGTCCCTTGGAATGGCGAAAGGTGTTGGTTGAGGAAAAATTATGTCCGTTTCAGAGTTGTCCTGGAGTACTTTGAAGTTAGTTATACTTTTAAAGCAGCATCATTGTTTAGGTGGTGGGTAAGAGTGAATGGACTTCTCCCTTCCGGCTTAGATCTTTGTGGTGTATTAAGTGCTGTTTGCTGATCGATTTGCTGAGTGCGTTCTAGTCCCTCGTTTACTGCAGAATCAGGACAGCAACGATGTTTGAACATTTGTCACATTTCTTCTGACTTGGCGGTTAACATATAAACGGTTGCCATAGAAACGTTAAGCCACATTACCCAACAATAAACATACCATGCAACATGTTTTCTTATAAAATTTAGAAAAAGTAGCAATATTTCACTATTTCAGCTTGAACGTTGTTCAAATAAAAGTTATACTTTGAAATCAGCGCGGGCCTCAGCAACCCTTCCCCCTCCCATACCCAGAGTCAGGCTAAACGGGATAAACCAGGGTTAGAAATTTTCTTAAAAAAAGCAGAAGCACCAATATTATGGCAAAAAAAATCAAAACAATCAAAAAATATACAACAGACGATGAACTGTCGCTGTTCTGACCGACCCAGGCCTACCGAAAAAGTCAGACACTGTCGTCATGATGCTCTCTAGTACTTATATTTTCATTGGACCTTGTTGGCACGAAGCTCTATTGTTTTAGGGCTAGGGTCCATTGTTACAACTATTGTTTGTATATCATTTTCTCAGCCAATCCTGATAGACGTTCCGAAAAGCTTCGTGGCCACCCGTCAGACAAGAGTCTGTTAATAATCTGTCACATTGCTCTGAATTACTGACAGTAACATTTGACAGAAACATGCGCATTAGACACCAGAGCAAGGATTCTTTTCAAGTACTCCATGAACGTAGTTTGTGCCTGCACAATACCAGTGGAAAGTTCAGAAACGTCTTACGGTTGGTATCTTCCACCATATAGTGACAATCGCAATTTTTGTGCAAAACATAATTTACGGTGGTATTTACCAAGCTAAGAAACATCTACATATGACTCGGTGTATTCTTTATGAATGCAGGAAATGCATGCGGCCATGAACATAGTGTATTTCGTAGAATACAAGGAACCGCATATCATCTTAGTAGGTATTACTAATAATCGGGCTACTCCTGCATATTTATATTTATATGCACAGAGCAACTTGTCTTGGAATTTCCACCCAATTAATATTAATTCGAATATTAGGCAAGAAACGTTCGATAAAGTAAGAAAATACTTCTAACTTCTGTGACAGATGCATCATTCCAAACATGCATCGAAGAGCTAAAATGACCTATGCCAACCAAGTCATAAAAAGCTGGAAAAAATTATACATCTGATAATTTTATGGCCAAAATACCGTAATGATTCGACTTAGCGCCCACCTTCCAATAAGCGTCTCCTTTCGAATGTGTTTTTATTAATAAGCGCCCCTATTCTAATATTATAACATTACTGTGCCGTCAGAGTGCGTGCCAACGGAGGTTCATTTTATTGATAATGCGCATCTGAAAAACAGTGATCTTTGTCTGACATTCCCAACTATTATGGCCATTTGAATACATAATTCCTTCAAACGAAGGACGTCTTCTCCAATTTTGCTTTGAACATTCGTCTAATAACCACTTTCCTTGAGGTACGAAAAGTAAATAACAACCCGGGAGCCAATTCGAATCATTACGGTAGCTGGCTATGTTTACTTTATTTTACCCGGAGATTGTGAAATGTCTTACTTCAAAGATAGGACAATCGGCCGCTCCGCAACTTAGTTAACAACAATTCTGCCTTTGTTCATGGGAACTTTTAACCAAAAACGGAGATTTCTCTTGTTATTTCCTATTAAAACCTTCGTGTTCGCTCATATCTCAAGGTCGATTCCCGGAAAAAGTGGAAGATCTATCTCACCTGACGACATGATCGGTTCTGAGAATAGAAACAATAGATGATATCATATAGTCAAGTACCTGCCGCAAAACACAGAACAAACGATATTCAAATATTACCCTAATATGGTAAAAAATCATAAATAGCACCATGTTATCTTACTACTGGCATAGTCAATAAGGATCAATAGTGAATACCAATAAGAAATAGACTTTTTTTTGCGCAAAACGAACACGGCGTAACCGGAGTCACTGAGTAACATGATAACAGTTTGATCTTTAAATTCATCCTCATGTTTACTTAAAGCCCAGAATTTATTACCCCTGTAATTTACGTAAACAGGAAACAGGGGTTAACGGTGTTAGGCATTGGTACCGAAGCAAGCTGATTTGGGTGGCAGGCACGCATGAAAGACTGAGAAACCAACCTCAATCTTACTTTATTTTATATTACAATAAAGTTTCCATATAACGCGAGCTCTGATTGACTGAAACAGCGTGCTTTGTCAGAGAACAGAGTTCGGGTTGATGACATTAAGGCAATATTTACACGGGTCCGGACAAATTTTTGCACAGATTTTGGATCCGTGCAAACTCTGTTACAGTTTGCAGTGGTGCACGTGTCCACACGGATCCGTGCAAATTTTAGACCAGTCGCGGCATTTTAATGGATTTTTTACGGCTCTATTGTTATCGCTAATGCTTTGTGCCAATCATGTTGCAGCGGATGCAGTAAGCGGCAAATCAAACATGGCAGTAGACAAAAACTTTGCGTGGTCTGATGAAGAAATTTAAAATTGTTGCTATATGTAGTTATAGACTACAAAACAAGAAAAGCAGGGGATAGCTTGCTAGCTTGCTTAGTAGCGGCGGCTCCGGTCATCTCAGCCAAGTAGACCTCAACAATTTCGTATAATCGCTCACTCGGCGAGAAATCAGTTGAAAGCTTGCTCCTGTGCTCGGGGTTGAAGAAGTGGGATCGCTTATAGTAAGTCCGGGCAATCTTGCTGCGAGCGGGTGAAAGTCGTAAATAACTGTAGCTTCTTTCAGTTACATCTCAGCATTTCGCATTATCATCCGCAAGCTTCTGTTGAGCTCCTTCTTTCGTTATTTCCTTTTCACGAGCCACAATGCGTCGGATTCCTGTGGACTAGCAACCTTTACCAGCCTTTAGGTCCTGATTAAACGTTCTAAACTAGCTATTCAAAAATTCAGAATGACCCTGGGCCTACCGTAGAAACAGTTCATGGAAATTTCAAAAACAGACAATGATCTGTTAATAATCTGCTATTGAGACTCAGTGACCCAGGTAGGTACCCCAATAAACAATTCTAGGAAATGTCACTCACTGGCAGTATGAACCTGTCAATTAGTCTGTTCTAGAGACATGCGCATTCTACCACAACAAAGGGGATCCTTGAACGTTATTTGTGCTTGCACAATACCAGTGGAAAATTGCCGGAACTTCTTACGGATGGTATATTCCTACTGAGGGGCCCAAAGGTAACCTTGAAAGATATGCCGAAACTTAGTGCCAAACATAATTCATGCTAGCATCTATTTTCATTTAGACATGACTCGAAGACTTCTTAATGAATGCAGGAAATACTTCCGGAGATGGATAGTATGTGTGATGAACATTTTATTAGCATCTCAGTTGCTGTTAGTACAGGTATTACCACCGCTGCTATTTGCAGGATACATTCAAATAGCAACTTGTTGTTGGATTTCCACCGATCGTAGTCTTTCTTCCCAATGTTCGAACAAAGACTCATTCAGCTAAGCTACAGCAAGCGAAATGTTCGAAAGTGTGAAATGTTTTTGAAACTGACAATGTACTTCTAACTTCTAGGACAAAAGCTTTATTCCGTATGTGCATCGAAGAGTTACATATGCCAACCAAAACATATAGAGCTACAGAAAAATATAGATATGATAATTTTCTAACCTAATAACAAACGGTTATGTTCAGAAATTTCTCTTTGTATTCAAATTTCCTATGCAAACTGTGTCGCTCGCTTGCCCTCAGCTTGACCTCGATTTTCGCGGAGAAAGCCAGGAAAAGCTCTTTCACGTGACGATTGACCCAGTTCTGGGAACGGAAGCCTCTGGGAAGCAATAGATTATATCATAGCTAAAAACCTCCACCAAAACAGTCACCAAAAGAGATTCAAATATTACCCTCGGGTTGCAACAAATAGTAAATTACGTTGTTTTACTGGCAATCAAAGCGATTATTGCAGAATGAGGGTCATAAAGGGGGGTCCTAATCCCATTTCCCAGCAAATTGTTTTTTCTCAAATCCCAGCTCAAATCCCACAATCCCAGCCTGTGTTGCTCAAATTGAAATCCCATTCCCATTTTTCTATTGTTTTTGTTTCATGAATCCCAGTCCCAGTGCACAAAATCTCATTTCCCAGCCTCTAAAAAAGGCAAATCCCAGCTCCCATTTTACCCCTTCATGACCCTCTAGAATAGTTTACTCTCGAGCTTCCATCGCTAGGCGGAAGAATACGTTTGAATTGGCTCATGAGCCGAGTTACCTGTATGATCTTTCACTGGTAGGACAGGCACAGAATAATTTTCAACGCCCTTGGCGATTATTGAGATGCCGGTTGAAATGTCGCTCTAATCTGAAAAGATTACTGCTTTCTTAACTTTCTTAACTTCATCGTTCGCCGATCGAGTATGTCCATCCTGTTTTTGTCGTCGTATTTGTCGATTTTCTGTCAACAAATTCTCTTTTTAGAATGATAGTTTCAATTCGGTCTCTCCGAATGTGTTTTTGCTCAATCTGAAGAATATCTAATACTAATAACTCAAAACATGAACAACGCATCCAGCTGGACGCACATCTCGGTGTTCATGACATTAAACCCGATAAACAAATTATATTTATAACATACAACATTTAACTCCTTATTTATGCCAGGAGCGAGGACCTTTAAGATCGATTCTAAAAGACTTCTCGGGTTTTGGGATTAGGCCTAAAACTCTTCGAAGTCTGTCAATTTCCGAGATTTGCCCGGGACTTCTTTTAAGCCCAACGATTTCTAAAATATAAAGTTAAGCTATTCACTGAATGACTTATTAGTTCATTTTCTAAAGGTTTCAGTTTCTGAAGGTAATTCGCCTCGCTTGATATCTTACTGCGTAAAACATCAAGAAAATTGAATTCTTTAATCGATTTTCTCTTTGTTGCTCAGTAGTGAGTAGCAAACAATTGTGCTGTGTAACGCTGTTGATATTCAGCTAAGGCAGCATATTTTGTTACTACTAAAATGTTTACTACCTACAGTGTGTGGCTTAAAATCACTGTAAAGAGTGCAAAGGTAGGGGTACCAACGTAATGCTGATGTGTGGAACGATAACAGAAGTTTAGGTTTAGATTAGTTAAAACTACAACCCTGGTCAAAACATTATGGGACAGTTATGAAACTTAAGAGAGAAAATGCACTTTGTTAAATAAACTCTGAATCCACCTCTTAAAAAAAGGTTGGCAATGTTGTTAGTAAACTATTTCTTTTGTCCCCCCCTTCCCCCAAGCAATGTTGAGTCTACCGAAAATGACTTGAACGCCTGACATCAACATTGCATCGGGGGAAGGGGGGAGGGGGAAAATACGTCATTTTTACGGGTTTATTGCCTCTTTGTCCCAAGAGTTCTGGCCAGGGTTGTCTGAAAACCTCTTTGGTAGAAAACTAAGCTTTAAACTTTACGAAACATGACATTTCTGAGGTGTGAAGCTGGCTTATATAAATTATGTTGTTTTCCTTTATCCCACACCTGCCCGCCCCCCCCAAAAAGTATGTAGCCGAGATTTGGAGCTGACTAAAGACACGCCATTTTTCGCCGCTTCTGACGCGCATTTGGTTTTGATTAAAGCGGGCGCCATCGACAGCCTCAACAACCGCATGATGAATGTCAGGTGGATGTTTTACCACTTTTGGAATCAAATACCACAGGAGGAGCAGCAGGAGTTGATTCCATGTTGTCGCGGCTTTGCCAAGTTCATTGTAAATAACGCAAGCGACAGAGCCACTGCGACTACGGCGTGACAAGTTCAGTTCGTCACGCGCTTTACCCCGGATCATTTCTCGGTTACATTTCTCACTGACGTTTCTCACTAAAGTAAAGTGATTTTCAAACGTATTTTGTGAAGTGGGTATTGCCATCGTGGTGAAAAAGAGTCACTGTCCTCTCATCTTGTGCTAAAGGGAATTTTTTCTACAAAATTGCGGCGTTATTTGCAATTTACAACATTTCTCACTACGCGATTGAAAAGAATAATTGCTTTCAAGTTATCTTTTTCACTGCTATTTGGGTGAGAAATGTTTAAGAATCAAACAAAATCGTGCTAATGGTATACAGAAACAAATGTAAAAGAAAGATAACATAAGTGATAAGATTTCAGGAAGGTTAATTGAAAAAATATAGAGCTCGTTTTACAATATAGCCTTTCAGAGCAAGTGAGAAATGACAGCGAGAACTGTCGTTTACAACCGCCGGTCACGCAATGTGGTTCATGTGTGAAAGTACCTCACAAGTCCTCTGCTACAAAAGGAAAAAAATAATTTCAGGAGGACGAGGAAAAAGTTAAAAAGCTTTAATCGTAGATTCTAGTTAATATTTTGGTTCTATATCCCTTGGAGGCTAGTACAGCTTCAATTCTACGAGCCAATCCCGGGGAGCCAATGCATGCTTAATATGAGTTTGCCCACTTCCTCAACTCGTTCTGTAAACTTTTTAAATGACTCCTTAGTAGTATTTGAAGCGTCTTATAGCCTCGGCCTCTAAGTTTCATTTGATCAAGTTCAATAAATTCTCGATGCAATGGATATCTGCGCAGCGAGGAGGCAGCTCAAGTAATTCAGTTCAAGTAATTCAGCTCAAGTAATTCACTCGAATCATGGCGTATGCACGTGCGGTACTGAAATATTGTATTAGTTAACTCTAAAATCCCTGATAAATATTTATGCGGGACTATACTAAAGAATCTGCGACTATTCGTCATGTTTCGTGAAGTTTAAAGCTTAGTTTTCTACCAAAGAGGTTTTCAGACAACCCTGGTCAAAACATTATGGGACAGTTATGAAACTTAAGAGAGAAAATGCACTTTGTTAAATAAACTCTGAATCCACCTCTTAAAAAAAGGTTGGCAATGTTGTTAGTAAACTATTTCTTTTGTCCCCCCCTTCCCCCAAGCAATGTTGAGTCTACCGAAAATGACTTGAACGCCTGACATCAACATTGCATCGGGGGAAGGGGGGAGGGGGAAAATACGTCATTTTTACGGGTTTATTGCCTCTTTGTCCCAAGAGTTCTGGCCAGGGTTGTCTGAAAACCTCTTTGGTAGAAAACTAAGCTTTAAACTTTACGAAACATGACATTTCTGAGGTGTGAAGCTGGCTTATATAAATTATGTTGTTTTCCTTTATCCCACACCTGCCCGCCCCCCCCAAAAAGTATGTAGCCGAGATTTGGAGCTGACTAAAGACACGCCATTTTTCGCCGCTTCTGACGCGCATTTGGTTTTGATTAAAGCGGGCGCCATCGACAGCCTCAACAACCGCATGATGAATGTCAGGTGGATGTTTTACCACTTTTGGAATCAAATACCACAGGAGGAGCAGCAGGAGTTGATTCCATGTTGTCGCGGCTTTGCCAAGTTCATTGTAAATAACGCAAGCGACAGAGCCACCGCGACTACGGCGTGACAAGTTCAGTTCGTCACGCGCTTTACCCCGGATCATTTCTCGGTTACATTTCTCACTGACGTTTCTCACTAAAGTAAAGTGATTTTCAAACGTATTTTGTGAAGTGGGTATTGCCATCGTGGTGAAAAAGAGTCACTGTCCTCTCATCTTGTGCTAAAGGGAATTTTTTCTACAAAATTGCGGCGTTATTTGCAATTTACAACATTTCTCACTACGCGATTGAAAAGAATAATTGCTTTCAAGTTATCTTTTTCACTGCTATTTGGGTGAGAAATGTTCAAGAATCAAGCAAAATCGTGCTAATGGTATACAGAAACAAATGTAAAAGAAAGATAACATAAGTGATAAGATTTCAGGAAGGTTAATTGAAAAAATATAGAGCTCGTTTTACAATATAGCCTTTCAGAGCAAGTGAGAAATGACAGCGAGAACTGTCGTTTACAACCGCCGGTCACGCAATGTGGTTCATGTGTGAAAGTACCTCACAAGTCCTCTGCTACAAAAGGAAAAAAATAATTTCAGGAGGACGAGGAAAAAGTTAAAAAGCTTTAATCGTAGATTCTAGTTAATATTTTGGTTCTATATCCCTTGGAGGCTAGTACAGCTTCAATTCTACGAGCCAATCCCGGGGAGCCAATGCATGCTTAATATGAGTTTGCCCACTTCCTCAACTCGTTCTGTAAACTTTTTAAATGACTCCTTAGTAGTATTTGAAGCGTCTTATAGCCTCGGCCTCTAAGTTTCATTTGATCAAGTTCAATAAATTCTCGATGCAATGGATATCTGCGCAGCGAGGAGGCAGCTCAAGTAATTCAGTTCAAGTAATTCAGCTCAAGTAATTCACTCGAATCATGGCGTATGCACGTGCGGTACTGAAATATTGTATTAGTTAACTCTAAAATCCCTGATAAATATTTATGCGGGACTATACTAAAGAATCTGCGACTATTCGTCATGTTTCGTGAAGTTTAAAGCTTAGTTTTCTACCAAAGAGGTTTTCAGACAACCCTGGTCAAAACATTATGGGACAGTTATGAAACTTAAGAGAGAAAATGCACTTTGTTAAATAAACTCTGAATCCACCTCTTAAAAAAAGGTTGGCAATGTTGTTAGTAAACTATTTCTTTTGTCCCCCCCTTCCCCCAAGCAATGTTGAGTCTACCGAAAATGACTTGAACGCCTGACATCAACATTGCATCGGGGGAAGGGGGGAGGGGGAAAATACGTCATTTTTACGGGTTTATTGCCTCTTTGTCCCAAGAGTTCTGGCCAGGGTTGTCTGAAAACCTCTTTGGTAGAAAACTAAGCTTTAAACTTTACGAAACATGACATTTCTGAGGTGTGAAGCTGGCTTATATAAATTATGTTGTTTTCCTTTATCCCACACCTGCCCGCCCCCCCCCAAAAAGTATGTAGCCGAGATTTGGAGCTGACTAAAGACACGCCATTTTTCGCCGCTTCTGACGCGCATTTGGTTTTGATTAAAGCGGGCGCCATCGACAGCCTCAACAACCGCATGATGAATGTCAGGTGGATGTTTTACCACTTTTGGAATCAAATACCACAGGAGGAGCAGCAGGAGTTGATTCCATGTTGTCGCGGCTTTGCCAAGTTCATTGTAAATAACGCAAGCGACAGAGCCACCGCGACTACGGCGTGACAAGTTCAGTTCGTCACGCGCTTTACCCCGGATCATTTCTCGGTTACATTTCTCACTGACGTTTCTCACTAAAGTAAAGTGATTTTCAAACGTATTTTGTGAAGTGGGTATTGCCATCGTGGTGAAAAAGAGTCACTGTCCTCTCATCTTGTGCTAAAGGGAATTTTTTCTACAAAATTGCGGCGTTATTTGCAATTTACAACATTTCTCACTACGCGATTGAAAAGAATAATTGCTTTCAAGTTATCTTTTTCACTGCTATTTGGGTGAGAAATGTTCAAGAATCAAACAAAATCGTGCTAATGGTATACAGAAACAAATGTAAAAGAAAGATAACATAAGTGATAAGATTTCAGGAAGGTTAATTGAAAAAATATAGAGCTCGTTTTACAATATAGCCTTTCAGAGCAAGTGAGAAATGACAGCGAGAACTGTCGTTTACAACCGCCGGTCACGCAATGTGGTTCATGTGTGAAAGTACCTCACAAGTCCTCTGCTACAAAAGGAAAAAAATAATTTCAGGAGGACGAGGAAAAAGTTAAAAAGCTTTAATCGTAGATTCTAGTTAATATTTTGGTTCTATATCCCTTGGAGGCTAGTACAGCTTCAATTCTACGAGCCAATCCCGGGGAGCCAATGCATGCTTAATATGAGTTTGCCCACTTCCTCAACTCGTTCTGTAAACTTTTTAAATGACTCCTTAGTAGTATTTGAAGCGTCTTATAGCCTCGGCCTCTAAGTTTCATTTGATCAAGTTCAATAAATTCTCGATGCAATGGATATCTGCGCAGCGAGGAGGCAGCTCAAGTAATTCAGTTCAAGTAATTCAGCTCAAGTAATTCACTCGAATCATGGCGTATGCACGTGCGGTACTGAAATATTGTATTAGTTAACTCTAAAATCCCTGATAAATATTTATGCGGGACTATACTAAAGAATCTGCGACTATTCGTCATGTTTCGTGAAGTTTAAAGCTTAGTTTTCTACCAAAGAGGTTTTCAGACAACCCTGGTCAAAACATTATGGGACAGTTATGAAACTTAAGAGAGAAAATGCACTTTGTTAAATAAACTCTGAATCCACCTCTTAAAAAAAGGTTGGCAATGTTGTTAGTAAACTATTTCTTTTGTCCCCCCCTTCCCCCAAGCAATGTTGAGTCTACCGAAAATGACTTGAACGCCTGACATCAACATTGCATCGGGGGAAGGGGGGAGGGGGAAAATACGTCATTTTTACGGGTTTATTGCCTCTTTGTCCCAAGAGTTCTGGCCAGGGTTGTAGTTCCGTCTTAGTAAGCACGTGCGGGATCAGTGTTTCGGTATTAAGCACAACCGCAGACTGACCCAATGCCAGAAAAGGTTTTTCTTCTAAGTGACAAGCTTAGGGGAAACTTCCGTTCAGCAGTTGTAAACTGACCCATGCAGGAATTGGAAGATTGGAAACGTAGAGCTAAAACTGACATGGCGAAGACATGATATGCTAGTGACAGTCACGAGGTTAGATTTATATTTTTTACTGCAGTGTTCTGTATGTGCATTAATTATAATTGTAAAATTCATTAATTATTCATGAGCGTGCAAACCAATCCCAGCACAATATTCAGATCACATGTACACAACTGTAAACCCCAATACAAATCAACTGTCTGAAAGCTCGGGGAGGGATTGAAT
>JAHPZR010011843.1:37500-44130 GCA_019787425.1 Platygyra sinensis
ATTGGAACCATCAAACCAAAATCCACGCGACTCAGTCTCTCTCTCTCATTATCTTTATTGGCAAAACACATTTTTTAAGCTAAAAATGGAAAGAAGTGACCAGAAAGAAGCAATGAACAAATGTTCAAGTTTGCAGTTCTTTAGTATCAAAACAGACGCTTACTGTAGTTTTATGAGAGTGAGACGTTTCGGTAAATGTTATTCTTTAATGTTGACTTGGTCTATAACTACTGTCTAAACACGACTTGAATTACCCACGAATCTGCACAATGTTGCTTTTGATATTGTTTTTAGTTCACATTTCCCTCACTGGAAGTGGGTATGCGAAGAGATGACAAGTTTCTATAAAATTGATGCTGTGCTTCGCGTATATCCGTCAAAGCACGGTATCGCAGAGGTCCTGTCTTCGAATGTCGATCAAACCAGATCATTTCAGGTTTATTTTTCGAAACTTCCTAAGTTGAGCACATATACGACGGTCTCTGACTCTAAGTCTTTCCTCTGCCGCTCAGATATCCGATGTTTCACCTTGCGAGTTCACGTGACAAACTCACAGTTGGTGCCAACACTTGTCTGCCCTGTTCTTTCTATTCTCTCCCTTTATCTTCATTGTTACTTGCCAGGTCATCTGTATAGGGCCTGCTTTTTCACCCTTCGCCTCTTTCGCGGTATTCATTTCAAAGGAAATCTTGGTAGTGAATCTGCTTCTGCCTCTCGCACGACAATCGGGTGGCATCTGATTACAGTTTGAGAGCAGGTCTTTTCGGTCAACCTTGCAAGGCCTAATGAAAAGATCCGTTTGTTGATGAGTGAAGTTTCCTGGAATGTACCTACACTGATGCTGGTGATCTTTACTTGGGGGTGTAATTTTGCCCACCCTATTTATAACTTGAACAAGAATTCGATGCCCTATTTATAACTTTCAGTGAAATGTTAAATTTCCGAAAACATACTTTGTGAAGGGCTTTTGTTTATGCACTTATCGAACTGAATGATGGAAAAGAAGGTTCTTTTAAAAACCTATCTTATTTCAGTCAAGACTGCAGTTAAAAAGCCATACCCTATTTATGATCAACATGACCAATCTCGATAACCTATTTATTACCAAAACTGCTGAAACCATACCTATATATAGCACATATATATATACACGATTTATACTCATGCCATTTGTTACCGGCGACCTTTCGCACGATAAATAGATCCAATTTCGATCCAAACAATTCACAATCACACTGCTGGCAGAATTACAACTTCCTTTTAATATCCCCAGCAGGTTACAGAAAGAAGCGTAAAACTAGGAAGCAATACATGACAAAGAAATCGATAAGAAAACGAGCCATGTTCGAGTCAGCTTGTTGTGACAAAAACACGAAAATCTTAAGAATGCCAATAAAAACAGAAAGAAATCGAACTACGAATTTCCTTTGTCCAGCGACGAGGGTAATGGACTGGTCTAAATCTAAAGGAATCTAAGGCAAATGCTCCATTGTAGAACAAAACTAGCAAGACAACTCTGACTGCTCTAAATCACGTTATTTTCCAACGCACGTGTTTTCGGGAACGCACGCTAAAAGAGACTCGAGAAATTACCCAAGTATCACTAGGCTTAGCTTTAGCTACACCATGAATGATTGCCCAAACTGGAAACATTTCACAGAAATATAGTGTTAACACAGTAGAGCTCATAGATTCAAAATTAGAAGTTGTAGCCACTAGTTGAGCTCAATGCACTGCACTTCTCAACTGTATCCTACCCTTCTCTTCCTATCGTTTATTCAACAAGTTATAAAGTTAGCGCTATCTTGCTGTAACTTTGATGAGTTGTTAACACACCTCTGCTATTAACCTATCAAGGCTTCGTAGCTCAGTTGGCTCTGAGCTGGCTCAACATGCAGTGAACATATATCGCAGAGTTCCAATGTGAAAATAATTTAACTCTTTTGATGAGCCGAACGCCGTTCAAATACCTGCCTTTCATATATTCACTATGCTCTATAATCTAGTATACTTGACAATATTGTGCGTCCTTGACAAGTTTTTGTTATTGATGTAGTTCCTTTTCCTTTTTTCTCTTAAGGTTTGGACCGTACGCTGTTACAGAATCCAGAGTGAATTTGGTGTGCAAAAATGATCCAGAGGCTCAAAATGAATTTATTCTCGAAAACGAAGACAACCTGGTGAGTGCATGTAAATTTTCATAACTGTTTAATAATCTTTTAAGAGGTTCTTGAATCATATTCGTCATGGAAATATTTAGCAACATGGTTCCTTTAAGTTGACGCTTAGACCCCTCCAAATGAATATAAAACATGCCGATTTTCCCTGCACAGCAGTTTGCAAGAGTAATCTCGCCACGGGGCGAAAAGAGTTCATTAAATCTTATTTATATTACATTCAGATGTTTGTGAAATAACTACAAAGTGAGCAACGTCACCGACTAGCTAATTCGTGGTATCCGCACAGGTAACATTCCCGCGAAAGTCGTCTCGGTTGATGCATACACGTTATAGGGCTGTCAATCAAGCGGGACTTTTACTTCAGGCCATAACGTAAAACCTCCATTTCTCCGCCAATAATTAGTTTTTTTGCATTTTTTTTCAGAAATTAGAGATTACTCTTTGATCACTACTTTGACCCAAAAGTCTAAATTTGAAGAAAATTGCCGATCTGAAGGTATACGATAACCTTAAGGCTTTTAAAATTACTCACTGGTGAGTAATTTCTCGCACGAAAAAAATACACAGAACCAAAACTTAAATCGTTTTAATTTGGGCTACTGCGTGAAACTAATACTTAGAGTGAACAATACAAAGATAGTTCCGTTTAATTTCTAAATAATCCCAAATTATATGATTTGACAGATCTTTCAGTTGAGAAGCTATTGTGGATGCCCAAATGAATGTCTACCTCCTACCTACCCAACCAAGAAAGAACCCAACTCCAGCAAACAAACCGCATCTTCCCAACGTGAAGGTAAATTTATTACATGAAACGTAATTTTACTGTTCGCTGTCAATGAAAACTTGGTACATTGGCGTTCGGAAAAGTCTTGAAACCCTGTCATTTCCTGCAAATACGGTTTCAGGTTAAAATAGGGTACGGCGGGCTAAATGCGAGTTGATAATTAACTTAGTGTTTCATCTACCCATTTAGCAAGGTGACATCAAGACATCACTGTTCCTGTTCAGAACATTAATTTCTTTCGGAATCGGTATTTTGACTTCCATGTCATCAGCGAAGCCTCTTTTTTAAGGAATAAATGAAATCAAATATATTTTATACGCTCAGTTACAATGCTTCTGATAGACCATATTCGTATTCTCGTGATTGGACTGGAACTAGTTTGCAAGTGAGGCAAAAGGGCGGAGTCTTTTCACATGCAAATGAGATTAAGATATTTCCCCGCACGAGCCCCCATTCCGTGCTAGTTCCAGTCCAATACCTAGAATACGAATACGGTCTGTGAAAACGTAACTCCATACACCAATAAACCCCCATAATCCTCCACTTTGATTTTTAAAGACAGGGTTGTTTCTGTAAAGGAGACAAACCAAGCCGTTAAACACGAGGAGGCCTGGGCAAAAGGAAAAGACAAAGACCCACTGCAAGAAGATGTAGGGGAGGAATATTCATTCCCTGGAAAGGCGACGAGAATGTCCTTATATAATATATATTTTTTGGAGCAGGTGCTTATTAGCAGAGCCTACAGTAATTTTCGTGAGGTGATTTCTGAAAACATTTCTGGAATGTTTTAGTTCATAATTCCTATAGTTTAGTTACCTCGCCCGCGAAATATGTTATCAGCAAATATTCGGTTAAAAAATATGATATCATGATTCGCATGCTTGCCATTGTCAATAATAGCGCTACGCAATATTACCAAAAATATATTACATCATCATAGACCCCCACATGACACAGGCAGGTATTATAGTGCTCCTCTTAAGGGGGAGAAACTTAACTATAAGTCTGTTGCTAAGGAAACCTTCTTTTTTTGGCTCCTGAAGTACAGTGGGCATCAAAGTTTACCGTGTTTGTTCGATTCACGTATCCTTTAAATGTTTCGAACCACGCCCATATTTGGTATGTCACGTGACCAAAATAGAAAACATCTAAAAACTCGGACTGAGTGGATCGTTTTCAAAATATAACAATACGTTTTGCCAAAACACGGCATTATCTACAACTTGTAGCATGCGTCTGAGGAAAAGTACAATATTTCGAAAATTATAGATCTTTAAGTGCTTTTATAGCCTCTTAAGCCTCTTTTTGAGATTTCCTTAGCAACAGACTTGTAGTTAAGTTTCTCCCCCCTAAGGTGGCTCAAAACAATTTCAAGCACATTCGAAGACTTAGATTTTGATGGGTCATTATAACCACTCTTTATAAATTGATGTTGCAATCATGGTATCAAAGTACTGCCCAATCACTGGTAAACACGTTGGTATTATTTTCATAACACAATAGGCTACCATAGCAACACTATGACCTGCTAAAATACCCTTTATTTCAGCTTTAAGCGCTTATATCTCAAAAACGGCACGGTGAATATTTTCTTAACATAGAATTTTGATAAGCAGGATAAGATGCAACTTTTGGTAAAGTTTTAAAAAAATCTGTACATGTGGTTAACAGCCACCTTAAATTTTCGAAAATTTAAGGTGGCTATGAACCGCATGTACAGAATTTTTTTAAACTTTACCAAATTGACGAGGCAGCTTACTGTCCAATCGCAAAATAAATTAAATTGAATGTAATTTTCTGAACAATATTCTTTAGTGGCTGCCCCTTTTAAATCCTGAATATGATCAAAACATAAAGAGCAAGAGCAAACACGTAAATTTGCAAGAAACCACGGTGGGTCTCTGATAAGTTGGTACGGTATAATAAAATAATAAGAAATTCCTAAGGAAGTACATTCTGGTCGATCTTTTCACAGCTGTAAGGGAAACTGGCTGAACACAGTTCTTTGCAATGGAAAATGAACAACGTTTATGACTATTCCTTTATAACATACGACAGTCTTCCGTGATTGTTCTTTTACAGAGAAAACCATGATTCATTTTTGACGCCTTGAGCGTGCTCTTTATTCAGGCTCAATCGGTTGTTCTGCATCACCTTTAAACCTTCTATCTTTTATTCGTTCTTGTCACTATTTACCTTGCTTTTGTACTAGGGGCACCAGATAGTGCTTTAGGTCGACGAAATAGCTAAAAGTTAACTTCAACAATCAGTGGTGTGTAGTCAGACAGATGATCACCTCTATTTAATTTAAATCTGTGCAACCGCTCAAATTAGGGAAGTACAGTCAACTCTCATCAGAGCGGACACGTTCGGGGACGTCGTTTGAGGCAAGGCGAGAGTGGACTGTATTAGCCTATGTAATTAAAATATTTTACTTTATATAACTAACTGTTAAAATTAAAAGAATACTAGAAGCAAACGTGTCAATAAATCTTTTGACACAACTCTCCAGAGTTATGAAGCAGCCTAATCTATTGCCTTAGCCTTGTTGCTGGTATTTTGTATTTATCACAGGATGTCATCGCCACAACACTATTTTTTTATGGATTATTTGGTTTTATCAACTGAGTTGATAATGTGAATTGGCCACCGTAAAGAGATTCGGAAGCTAACGATGGCCAATTCACATTATCAACTCAGTTGATAAAACCAAATTATCCTGTAATACTCCCACCGACGCAGCACCATAGTTTCTTTAGAAACTTACCCCCTTTACTATTTTTCATGGCTTTCAATATCATGCATTATCATCTGTTTTCTACTTTTTAACTTACACTTATACCAATATCCATTTCTTATCAGTTTTCTCTTATTTTTTCGTTGGTTTATATTTGTATCTTGGCAATTCAGCATAATAGTGTTTGAGCATAATTTTTTCAAAAAAGCAAAGAAGTAGGCTTTTAGTCTCTTACGAAAAAAAGCGCAACCAAACCAAAAGACGTGGGTTATAATAATAAACTGTAGCTATTCAGAATGACCCGGGCCTGTTTCCTGGAAATTTCAAAAACAGACCGGCAACGATCCGTTAATAATCTGCTACTAAGACGCAGTGACCCAGGTAGTACCCAAGAAAGCATTTCTAGGAAATGTCATTCGATGGCAATATGAACCTGTTAATTAGTCTGATCCAGAGACATGCGCATTCTACCACAACAAAGCGGCTCCTTGAACGTCATTTGTGCTTGCACAATACCAGTGGAAAATTACGATCTTCTTACGGATGGTATCTTCCTACTTAGTGGCCCAAAGGTAACCTTAAAAACAAATTCGCAACTTAGTGCCAAACATAATTCGTGCTAGAATGTATAGCTTTTAGATATAATTTGAAGAATTCCTAATGAATGTAGGAAATACTTCCGGCCATGAATATTATGTATGATGGACATTTCACTAGAAAAGGGAACTACTCTTATAGAATACAAGGAAATATCTCTGTTGCTGTTGGTACATGTACTGCTTCCGCATGTTCGAACAAAGACTCATTCAGCTAGGCTATAACAAGAACTGTTCGAAACTGTGAAATGTTTGAAAATCAAGAATGTACTTCTAACTTCTAGGACAAATACGCTATTCCGTATGTGCATCGAAGAGTTACATATGCCA
>JAHPZR010011844.1:0-48513 GCA_019787425.1 Platygyra sinensis
GATTATACGAAATTGTTGAGGTCTACTTGGCTGAGATGACCGGAGCCGCCGCTACTAAGCAAGCTAGCAAGCTATCCCCTGCTTTTCTTGTTTTGTAGTCTATAACTACATATAGCAACAATTTTAAATTTCTTCATCAGACCACGCAAAGTTTTTGTCTACTGCCATGTTTGATTTGCCGCTTACTGCATCCGCTGCAACATGATTGGCACAAAGCATTAGCGATAACAATAGAGCCGTAAAAAATCCATTAAAATGCCGCGACTGGTCTAAAATTTGCACGGATCCGTGTGGACACGTGCACCACTGCAAACTGTAACAGAGTTTGCACGGATCCAAAATCTGTGCAAAAATTTGTCCGGACCCGTGTAAATATTGCCTTAATGTCATCAACCCGAACTCTGTTCTCTGACAAAGCACGCTGTTTCAGTCAATCAGAGCTCGCGTTATATGGAAACTTTATTGTAATATAAAATAAAGTAAGATTGAGGTTGGTTTCTCAGTCTTTCATGCGTGCCTGCCACCCAAATCAGCTTGCTTCGGTACCAATGCCTAACACCGTTAACCCCTGTTTCCTGTTTACGTAAATTACAGGGGTAATAAATTCTGGGCTTTAAGTAAACATGAGGATGAATTTAAAGATCAAACTGTTATCATGTTACTCAGTGACTCCGGTTACGCCGTGTTCGTTTTGCGCAAAAAAAAGTCTATTTCTTATTGGTATTCACTATTGATCCTTATTGACTATGCCAGTAGTAAGATAACATGGTGCTATTTATGATTTTTTACCATATTAGGGTAATATTTGAATATCGTTTGTTCTGTGTTTTGCGGCAGGTACTTGACTATATGATATCATCTATTGTTTCTATTCTCAGAACCGATCATGTCGTCAGGTGAGATAGATCTTCCACTTTTTCCGGGAATCGACCTTGAGATATGAGCGAACACGAAGGTTTTAATAGGAAATAACAAGAGAAATCTCCGTTTTTGGTTAAAAGTTCCCATGAACAAAGGCAGAATTGTTGTTAACTAAGTTGCGGAGCGGCCGATTGTCCTATCTTTGAAGTAAGACATTTCACAATCTCCGGGTAAAATAAAGTAAACATAGCCAGCTACCGTAATGATTCGAATTGGCTCCCGGGTTGTTATTTACTTTTCGTACCTCAAGGAAAGTGGTTATTAGACGAATGTTCAAAGCAAAATTGGAGAAGACGTCCTTCGTTTGAAGGAATTATGTATTCAAATGGCCATAATAGTTGGGAATGTCAGACAAAGATCACTGTTTTTCAGATGCGCATTATCAATAAAATGAACCTCCGTTGGCACGCACTCTGACGGCACAGTAATGTTATAATATTAGAATAGGGGCGCTTATTAATAAAAACACATTCGAAAGGAGACGCTTATTGGAAGGTGGGCGCTAAGTCGAATCATTACGGTATTTTGGCCATAAAATTATCAGATGTATAATTTTTTCCAGCTTTTTATGACTTGGTTGGCATAGGTCATTTTAGCTCTTCGATGCATGTTTGGAATGATGCATCTGTCACAGAAGTTAGAAGTATTTTCTTACTTTATCGAACGTTTCTTGCCTAATATTCGAATTAATATTAATTGGGTGGAAATTCCAAGACAAGTTGCTCTGTGCATATAAATATAAATATGCAGGAGTAGCCCGATTATTAGTAATACCTACTAAGATGATATGCGGTTCCTTGTATTCTACGAAATACACTATGTTCATGGCCGCATGCATTTCCTGCATTCATAAAGAATACACCGAGTCATATGTAGATGTTTCTTAGCTTGGTAAATACCACCGTAAATTATGTTTTGCACAAAAATTGCGATTGTCACTATATGGTGGAAGATACCAACCGTAAGACGTTTCTGAACTTTCCACTGGTATTGTGCAGGCACAAACTACGTTCATGGAGTACTTGAAAAGAATCCTTGCTCTGGTGTCTAATGCGCATGTTTCTGTCAAATGTTACTGTCAGTAATTCAGAGCAATGTGACAGATTATTAACAGACTCTTGTCTGACGGGTGGCCACGAAGCTTTTCGGAACGTCTATCAGGATTGGCTGAGAAAATGATATACAAACAATAGTTGTAACAATGGACCCTAGCCCTAAAACAATAGAGCTTCGTGCCAACAAGGTCCAATGAAAATATAAGTACTAGAGAGCATCATGACGACAGTGTCTGACTTTTTCGGTAGGCCTGGGTCGGTCAGAACAGCGACAGTTCATCGTCTGTTGTATATTTTTTGATTGTTTTGATTTTTTTTGCCATAATATTGGTGCTTCTGCTTTTTTTAAGAAAATTTCTAACCCTGGTTTATCCCGTTTAGCCTGACTCTGGGTATGGGAGGGGGAAGGGTTGCTGAGGCCCGCGCTGATTTCAAAGTATAACTTTTATTTGAACAACGTTCAAGCTGAAATAGTGAAATATTGCTACTTTTTCTAAATTTTATAAGAAAACATGTTGCATGGTATGTTTATTGTTGGGTAATGTGGCTTAACGTTTCTATGGCAACCGTTTATATGTTAACCGCCAAGTCAGAAGAAATGTGACAAATGTTCAAACATCGTTGCTGTCCTGATTCTGCAGTAAACGAGGGACTAGAACGCACTCAGCAAATCGATCAGCAAACAGCACTTAATACACCACAAAGATCTAAGCCGGAAGGGAGAAGTCCATTCACTCTTACCCACCACCTAAACAATGATGCTGCTTTAAAAGTATAACTAACTTCAAAGTACTCCAGGACAACTCTGAAACGGACATAATTTTTCCTCAACCAACACCTTTCGCCATTCCAAGGGACAAAGATTTTCGGCAACCATTTAAAGCTCTCACTAGATTGTTTTTGAAGAAAAAAATGATGCATTTAGACATATCGATGGAACACTTACGTTTTCGTTTGTTCGCAATCAGTACTGTCAGTCTCATGCAGGTTGTTAACAACACTACGCCATAGAGTGTATGCACATGACGTCATCAAATTCTCAAATTCAAAGCTAAGGAGCTACTAAAGGTTTTATCATCATCAGACATATAAAGAGGCACTAAATTTATATCTATCTACAACTTTCCAGCTCAATAGCGTCCTTCGTTTGGAAACCAGTACATTTTGAATTTCGAAGCTAAGTTATGGTGCATAACATGAAGCTAAGATCGCGTTTGTCAAAAAATGTAAACTTATCTCGTGACATTTACCCATTTTAGACGTTTTAGGACGTTCGCGCTAATTGTTTCTGTGTATCCTTACTGCGCACGCGAATTCACATGTCACGTCATGCATCGAGCGCGCGCACCAAGTCATAAAATAAACAAATGATAGGGAAGACGGCCATTGCTAGAGCTTTGCCTGGATTTAACGATCTTGGACGTTCGGTGAACCCAATTTTTCTTTCGATGAATCATTTTCTGTACTGATTTTCTACGTTTAGGGAAAAAATGAAGAAAATCTATCGACTAGAAGTTTGAATTTTTGGCAAAATGCACCATCGAATTCCGTTCTTATTAGCTTTTCGTGCATCCGTGCGGCGGTTTCAAATGCCTCATTAAGGGTTAAATTTTGTGAAAACGTTAGTAACATTTGAAATTTTTTACGCAACAGACCCACTTCTACAAAATATGACTAAGATCGTTTGCCTCCGTTGACTCACCTTCGATATTTTTAACTATAAACCCCTGTAGACTGTGCTCAATTATATGGGACAATTTTTTCGAAATCAGTATAGTTCACCACACGCTTTATCTCTGAAACGAAAACGATGACTCCCAATTTTTATTTGGCATTTCTGGCACAAGTAACTCATTATCTGCCTGCAGTAAAAATTTAAAAAAATTTATCGACTGGAAAATTTTCTCGCGAACGTCCTTAAGCATTAGCAAAAGTGCTTATGTAAATTTTTTGGTTCGGTTCAGATAATCAGTCGACAAAACAATTTCCAGATGTTTATATTATTCTGGATCTATTTTCTGGCCGCCATATTGGAGGACTAAGGAGGTCCTCCAATATGGCGACTCCATACTAGGCTCTATAATTTTGGGCAGAACATTTCGACGAATATCTCAACTTTGGGACTCTCAATAATATCACAATTTCTTGATTTTATCCACTGCATGGTTTCTTTATTTTCCTTTTCTTTTATTGCGCGACAATGAACACACTATATAAATACGGACACACCTCGCAATCAAAGGGCTACCGATAGCGGTTACTTTACCTTTGATAAACAGCTAGGTGTTTCACTTGCGGCCGACCCAGTCAAACAGTTTCTTTAGAAACGAACACCTTTGAAAATCTGCAAGGGGCCTTGTAGTTCTGGATGACAAGCTTACAGATCAATCACCCATCTAATGATAGCGGAGCCCCGGCGGCCCCAAGGGCCGCTAACCGGAGCCCCATACACATATAGGGAAATAAAGGAAACCCATGAATTGATTTTCTCATGTTATCGTGGCCAGCGGTAGTTCTCGTGGGCGCGTGCGCACGACGACGAAGGCGGCGGTGGTGGTGGTGGAGTCGCCCAACATGGCGGCCATACTCCAGGCGGTGTAGGACACGGTTCACGTGACATTACTCGACCAATCATACGTCGTCTCAGTCGGACAATGGCGGACACATTTTCGTTGCGAATGGAGAGTAGGCTGTCGTTTCTCGACCGATTTCTGCACTTATCATGGGAATCAAACGAACCTTTTCTAGGAGCTGCTAGGATAATATCTAGAGCAGCTATTGATCCAGTCTCAAGTGCAGGTAAGCAATTTTTGCATCAGAACAAGTCAATGGAAATCATGCTATGTCGAAAGTGTTTGTTTACCTCACGCGCTTGACATGGATGTTCTTTTGGTCGTTTGCGGGGTAACAGGGATCAGTATTCCAAATTATTTTTGCGTGAAACTTTAGTTCGAGAGTTGAACTTTGTGAAAAGTCTGGAGAGCCCAAGGGGGCCTGTAAAATGCCGAATAGAGTACCATGCCGAAAAGAGTAGACGAATAAATTATGTAAAATTATCTAGTTCTGTAAGAGCACATTGCAGACCCCAAGCCGCCTGGCACGTAATTGTCGTGACCTTTGCGTGCTTCACTGGGTTTTAAATTAAGTGTGGTGTAGTGTTACCAAGTAATGTTTCAAGGGATTACTATAAAATTACAATCGAAAGACAAAATTAAAGCATAGGTAGATACAAAACAACCGCTCGCAACAATGCGTTGCTGCCCAAAATAAAAGTAGCTATCATTGAGAAGTGAAGGTGTGTGCGAGTTGTCAGAATAAGTCCTCATTCGGACATGTAAGTAGTATTCTCTTTGTGAAATGAACAAAATACCATGGTAAAAAGACCGCGTGACAAGGTCATTGCTAATGTCACGTAATGATAAGAGAAACAATCAGAAAAAAATTATGCCTGTGTGCCAAATATAGTAATATTAAAACCAAAAACAATATTTACGGAGGATATTACCAAGCTAACACTAAGTTAATAAGAGTAATAGTCTAGTACGAGACTAGTGATTATAAAACAAGGCTGAGTTTAATGCAATTTCATTTAAGGTCATTCCCCAGTATTGCATTGCGCATCCCTACTGCGCATAATTTTACGCGTGATTAGCGCGCGCGCATTAGAAAATGGCGACTTTTTCTTTACGACTGGACCTCGCCGAAGAGGTAAATCGTCATTTTCTCGAAAAAGACTAAAGTGACCTATCATTTTTTTCTGTCGTTTTGAATTGAGTAGCAAATTTCTCTATGTAAAATAAATATGGGCAAATTCTCAGTGTTGAGCAAAAAACAATCGTCGGAAACGTGAATTTAGCAAGCAATCATGACTATAATCATGGTGCTATTATAAGGATTTATATGGTATAAACAAGGTGCTGTTGCTCCTAAACGAACATGGGGACCCGTCATTTTTATTTCCAAATTTAAGTTCCTATAATGTAAACAATCAATTGGCAAAGTTTGAGAAAAATCTCAGTGCAGGTTCTATTTCAGTGGAATGACCTTAAACGAGAAGTTTTAGTGCGTGCAAACAGAGTACAAGAATAGTACTTAAAAGACAAGGTTACTGCGTGCCGAATACAGTACGAGATCAGTACTTATAAGACCAAGTTACTGCGTGCTGAATAGAGTCCGAGATTAGAACTTATTAGGAAAAGGTTACTGAGTGCGTGCCGAACAGAGTACGAGATAAGTACTTATAAGACAAGGTAAGTGCGTGCCAAATAGAGTACGAGACTACTACTTATTTGACAAAGTTAGTGCGTGCCGAAAAGAGTACGAGACTAGCAGTTATAAGACAAGGTTAGTGTGTGCCGAATTGAGTACAAAATTAGTTCTTACTAGTGCGTGCCGAATACAGAAAGACACTAGTACTTATAAGACAAAGAAAGTGCGTGCCGAATAGAGTACGAGACTAGCAGTTATAAGAAAAGGTTAGTGCATGCCGAATAGGGTACGAGATAAGCACTTACAAGACAAGGTTAGTGCGTGCGAAATAAACTACGAAAGTAGTACTTATTTGACAAAGTTAGTGCGTGCCGAATAGAGTACGATATTAGTACTTATAAGACAAGGTTAGTGAGTGCCGAATGGAGTACGAGATTAGTACTTTTAAGACAAAGTTAGTGCGTACCGAATAGAGCACGACACTAGTACTTATAAAGCAAGAATTGTGCGTGCCAAATAGAGTACGGGAGTATAGTACTTATAAGACGAGGTTAATTAGTGCGTCCCGAATAGACTACGAGATTAGTACTTATAAGACAAGGTTGAATAGAGTACGAGACTAGCAGTTATAAGACAATTAAGGTTAGTGCGTGCCGAAAAGAGTAAGAAACTAGTACTCATAAGACAAGAATAGTGCGTGCCGAATAGAGTACGAGACTAGTACTCATAAGACAAGAATAGTGCGTGCCGAATAGAGTACGAGACTAGTACTCATAAGACAAGGTTAGTGAGTGCCGAATAGAGTACGAGACTAGTACTCATAAGACAAGAATAGTGCGTGCCGAATAGAGTACGAGACTAGTACTTACAAGACAAGGATAGTGCGTGCCGAATAGAGTACGAGACTAGTACTCATAAGACAAGAATAGTGCGTGCCGAATAGAGTACGAGACTAGTACTCATAAGACAAGAATAGTGCGTGCCGAATAGAGTACGAGACTATTACTTATAAGACAAGGTTAGTGCGTGCCGAATAGAGTACGAGACTAGTACTCATAAGACAAGGTTACTGCGTGCCGAATAGAGTACGAGACTAGTACTCATAACACAAGAATTGTGCGTGCCGAATAGAGTACGAGACTAGTATTCATAAGACAAGAATAGTGCGTGCCGAATAGAGTACGAGACTAGTTCTCATAAGACAAGAATAGTGCGTGCCGAATAGAGTACGAGACTAGTACTTATAAGACAAGGTTAGTGCGTGCCGAATAGAGTACGAGACTAGTACTCATAAGACAAGGTTACTGTGTGCTGAATAGAGTACGAGACTAGTACTCGTAAGACAAGAATAGTGCGTGCCGAATAGAGTACGAGACTAGTACTTATAAGACAAGGTTAGTGCGTGCCGAATAGAGTACGAGACTAGTACTCATAAGACAAGGTTACTGTGTGCCGAATAGAGTACGAGACTAGTACTCATAAAACAAGAATAGTGCGTGCCGAATAGAGTACGAGACTAGTACTCATAAGACAAGAATAGTGCGTGCCGAATAGAGTACGAGACTAGTACTCATAAGACAAGAATAGTGCGTGCCGAATAGAGTACGAGAATATAGTACTTATAAGACAAGGTTAGTGCGTGCCGAATGGAGTAGTCTTATATGTAGTAGCCTAGTACTATATTCGGCACGCACTAACCTTGTCTTATAAGTACTATAGTCTCGTACTCTTTTCGGCACACGCTAACCTTGTCTTATAAGTACTATATTCTCGTACTCTATTCGGCACGCACTAACCTTGTCTTATAAGTACTAGTCTCGTACTCTATTCGGCACGCGCTAACCTTGCCTTATAAAGACTAATCTCGTACTCCATTCTGCGCGCACTAACCTTGTCTTATAAGTACTAGTCTCGTACTCTCAGTCGGCACGCGTCGACCTTGTCTTATAAAGACTAATCTCGTACTCTATTCGGCACGCACTAACCTTATCTTATAAGTACTAGTCTCGTACTCCATTCGGCACGCACTAACCTTGTCTTATAAGTACTATTCTCGTACTCTATTCGGCACGCACTAACCTTGTGTTATAAGTACTAGTCTCGTACTCTATTCGGCACGCAGTAACCTTGTCTTATAAGTGCTAGTCTCGTACTCTATTCGGCACGCACTAACCTTTTCTTATAAGTACTAATGTCGTACTCTATTCGGCACGCGCTTACCTTGTCTTATAATTACTAGTCTCGTACTCTATTCGGCACGCACTAGCCTTGTTCTAGAAGTAGTAGTCTCGTACTCAATTCGGCACGCACTAACCTTGTTCTAGAAGTAGTAGTCTCGTACTCTATTCGGCACGCACTAACCTTTTCTTATAAGTACTAATGTCGTACTCTATTCGGCACGCACTAACCTTGTGTTATAAGTACTAGTCTCGTACTCTATTCGGCACGCAGTAACCTTGTCTTATAAGTGCTAGTCTCGTACTCTATTCGGCACGCACTAACCTTGTCTTCTAAGTACTAGTCTCGTACTTTATTTGGCACTAACCTTGTCTTATAAGTACTAATGTCGTACTCTATTCGACACGCACTAACCTTTTCTTATACTAACCTTGTCTTACAAGCACTAGTTTCCTAGTACTCTATTCGGCACGCACTAAAACAGGTATTTTTTTCTATGAAATTGTACTGAACTTTGCCTTGTCTTATATGTGCTTGTCTCGTACTGTACCAACGCACTAAAACAGATATTCTTATCCTATGAAATTTTACCAACTTAGCCTTGTCTTTAAGTACTTTTGTCGTAGTGTATTCGGCGCGTACTGAAACAAGATGTTTTCTTGGTTCAGTTGATGAAATTGCACTTGTTTATAATGACTAGTTTCGTACGTTATTAGCCATGTTTCCTGTTTAATTATTGTCACGTGGCGCCGTTGCTGTTTCCGTTGTCGAGGGCGTTGTGTTACTCATTTTGATCACGGTACTCACAGCAAACACGGTCGTTTTACCCTTGAGCTGCTCTGCTTGCTCTGTATGGCTTGGTGCAAGTGGTAGAGTTTTTATGGAGAGATATCTGGTTAAGTGTTTTGCAACTTTTTCCTACGTAAATGGGAACTATTTCGAAACTACTTACACATGAAGTTCGTAAACACATTTGACAATTGCGATAAATTGCGAAATGGAATCAGTACAAATACCATTTTTAAGATACCAGCAACTGTTTTCACCAGTTGTTTCCCGGTGATTCTGAACAAATACACCTTCGATACATCGTCTAGGGAAATGTTTTATTTATATCATAAAATGACGGGTTCAGTTGAAGCAAAGACGTTGTTCCTTCATGTAACAATGTGAGACTACGAATTTAAATGTACGTGAATTGCGCTACAACATTTATCGATTATGAAATTAAACCCTATTCCCAGTCCTCGTGACCCTGAAATGTCTTGCTGACCCTTGCTGCCACGCGCTCTTGCAAAATAGCATAATTTATGCGTCGTACTCTTTTCGGCATGGTACTCTATTCGGCATTTTACAGGGCCCCGCCGTTTTAACGGTCAAAATCGGACTTGAAGTTGGGGCATTTTCCCTGATTTGTCAGATGTTCGCTGTATTCCGCGGGAGTGATTGCGTGATTTCTACCCTTGTTTTAGGAGTATAATTTTGTGGTTCGGCTTGTTCCCTTTATATCTGAATGTTTTCTTGTAATTTTTTTTTGTAGTGCGTATGTCATCCATTTGTTTGGCCGATGTTCAAGATTCTTGAATCCTGCTTTGGATACCAGTCCATTAGAGATATCATCTCATTTGCAGTAAATTTATTTCACTATCATGATCACTGCCTGACTGTCTAGCAGAAATGTACTGCTCTTAGATGTTATTGTTCAGTAATCTATGGCTGATTAGTTTTTTGATCTCCCACTTCTCTATGCTTGTTTTCCTTTGAATGTTGGTAGTAGTGGGAGACTATACATAAGGTTAAATCAATAAATAAATTTTTAGTGTTTCATGTGTATATTTGCTCATAATTGTTATTGTCAACCCACCTAGAGGAGGGGGGCGTTGGGATTTTCGGTTTTGCGGATTTGGCCAATGTTTGGTTCGGTTTTTCGGTTTTCGCATAAGAAAACTGCGGCTTTTCGGTTTTGGGGTCTTCCACGGTTTGCGGGTTTTCACGAATTTTGTTTTTGGTTTTCGGTTTTCGACAACAATGATGGCGGTTTTGCGGATATTTTTCTCCAGTGCATTTGACGGTTTTTCTGCTTTTGCCACGGAAGTTACACCTGGCCCCGCAGGCGCGGTAAAACCGGTCAGTAATTCTAAGGGACCATATATATAGCGTTGTACCCTTTCTTTTAGAAGAATGTAGGACAGAAATAGTCTATTTAGCAACCGTTATTTGGGTCGTAAGGGAGAAACTCAAGATAACATCAAAACAAAGGACTATTTCTCTAATATCACGCGGCTGGGATAATATCTTGTAGACTTTGATGTTAGAGTAGACTGGACCATGTAGTGACGCCTGTAGTGCATGGAGTTGCTAGAGCTCAATGCCTTTTCGTCGCGGAAATAACATTGCGCTCACTCGCTCAGTTCACGTGGAATAAATTCAAAAAGATACTGTGATTGCTTGTAAAAGAAGTAAAAGGTAGTTTAACAAATGAATAAAGATGGTAAACTTAGTTTGGTTGTAAAATGCGGCTGCCACTGTACCTAAACAAATGAAAATTCTAACAATGGCAATCAAAAAGCAACTTCAGAATATGGTGTTTCTTTCCGGGAAACAAAAATCACCTACAAACATTTTATTGTGCAATTTAATTCTGCTTCACATCTGCTATAGATCTGTTGAGCCGATTTACAAAAGTAATAAGCAAATGTTTAAACTGCAATGAGTTCTGCACTAACGACGGACGAGGAAATACACAGAAAGAACGTTGGCAAGTAAAACAAGTTTAGACGTAGAAAGATAAATAACAGTGAGATTCTGAAGCCTACCTAGGCTTTCTGAGGAAGGCCTTTTATTTCGGTTTTGGACGAAATTTATTGCGGTTTTGCGGTTTTCGGCGATTTTTTGCGCGGTTATGCGGTTTCTAATAGGCCCCTACGCCCCCCTCCTCTAGGTGGGTTGACAATAACAATTATGAGCAAATATACACATGAAACACTAAAAATTTATTTATTGATTTAACCTTATGTATAGTCTCCCACTACTACCAACATTCAAAGGAAAACAAGCATAGAGAAGTGGGAGATCAAAAAACTAATCAGCCATAGATTACTGAACAATAACATCTAAGAGCAGTACATTTCTGCTAGACAGTCAGGCAGTGATCATGATAGTGAAATAAATTTACTGCAAATGAGATGATATCTCTAATGGACTGGTATCCAAAGCAGGATTCAAGAATCTTGAACATCGGCCAAACAAATGGATGACATACGCACTACAAAAAAAAATTACAAGAAAACATTCAGATATAAAGGGAACAAGCCGAACCACAAAATTATACTCCTAAAACAAGGGTAGAAATCACGCAATCACTCCCGCGGAATACAGCGAACATCTGACAAATCAGGGAAAATGCCCCAACTTCAAGTCCGATTTTGACCGTTAAAACGGCGGGGCCCTGTAAAATGCCGAATAGAGTACCATGCCGAAAAGAGTACGACGCATAAATTATGCTATTTTGCAAGAGCGCGTGGCAGCAAGGGTCAGCAAGACATTTCAGGGTCACGAGGACTGGGAATAGGGTTTAATTTCATAATCGATAAATGTTGTAGCGCAATTCACGTACATTTAAATTCGTAGTCTCACATTGTTACATGAAGGAACAACGTCTTTGCTTCAACTGAACCCGTCATTTTATGATATAAATAAAACATTTCCCTAGACGATGTATCGAAGGTGTATTTGTTCAGAATCACCGGGAAACAACTGGTGAAAACAGTTGCTGGTATCTTAAAAATGGTATTTGTACTGATTCCATTTCGCAATTTATCGCAATTGTCAAATGTGTTTACGAACTTCATGTGTAAGTAGTTTCGAAATAGTTCCCATTTACGTAGGAAAAAGTTGCAAAACACTTAACCAGATATCTCTCCATAAAAACTCTACCACTTGCACCAAGCCATACAGAGCAAGCAGAGCAGCTCAAGGGTAAAACGACCGTGTTTGCTGTGAGTACCGTGATCAAAATGAGTAACACAACGCCCTCGACAACGGAAACAGCAACGGCGCCACGTGACAATAATTAAACAGGAAACATGGCTAATAACGTACGAAACTAGTCATTATAAACAAGTGCAATTTCATCAACTGAACCAAGAAAACATCTTGTTTCAGTACGCGCCGAATACACTACGACAAAAGTACTTAAAGACAAGGCTAAGTTGGTAAAATTTCATAGGATAAGAATATCTGTTTTAGTGCGTTGGTACAGTACGAGACAAGCACATATAAGACAAGGCAAAGTTCAGTACAATTTCATAGAAAAAAATACCTGTTTTAGTGCGTGCCGAATAGAGTACTAGGAAACTAGTGCTTGTAAGACAAGGTTAGTATAAGAAAAGGTTAGTGCGTGTCGAATAGAGTACGACATTAGTACTTATAAGACAAGGTTAGTGCCAAATAAAGTACGAGACTAGTACTTAGAAGACAAGGTTAGTGCGTGCCGAATAGAGTACGAGACTAGCACTTATAAGACAAGGTTACTGCGTGCCGAATAGAGTACGAGACTAGTACTTATAACACAAGGTTAGTGCGTGCCGAATAGAGTACGACATTAGTACTTATAAGAAAAGGTTAGTGCGTGCCGAATAGAGTACGAGACTACTACTTCTAGAACAAGGTTAGTGCGTGCCGAATTGAGTACGAGACTACTACTTCTAGAACAAGGCTAGTGCGTGCCGAATAGAGTACGAGACTAGTAATTATAAGACAAGGTAAGCGCGTGCCGAATAGAGTACGACATTAGTACTTATAAGAAAAGGTTAGTGCGTGCCGAATAGAGTACGAGACTAGCACTTATAAGACAAGGTTACTGCGTGCCGAATAGAGTACGAGACTAGTACTTATAACACAAGGTTAGTGCGTGCCGAATAGAGTACGAGAATAGTACTTATAAGACAAGGTTAGTGCGTGCCGAATGGAGTACGAGACTAGTACTTATAAGATAAGGTTAGTGCGTGCCGAATAGAGTACGAGATTAGTCTTTATAAGACAAGGTCGACGCGTGCCGACTGAGAGTACGAGACTAGTACTTATAAGACAAGGTTAGTGCGCGCAGAATGGAGTACGAGATTAGTCTTTATAAGGCAAGGTTAGCGCGTGCCGAATAGAGTACGAGACTAGTACTTATAAGACAAGGTTAGTGCGTGCCGAATAGAGTACGAGAATATAGTACTTATAAGACAAGGTTAGCGTGTGCCGAAAAGAGTACGAGACTATAGTACTTATAAGACAAGGTTAGTGCGTGCCGAATATAGTACTAGGCTACTACATATAAGACTACTCCATTCGGCACGCACTAACCTTGTCTTATAAGTACTATATTCTCGTACTCTATTCGGCACGCACTATTCTTGTCTTATGAGTACTAGTCTCGTACTCTATTCGGCACGCACTATTCTTGTCTTATGAGTACTAGTCTCGTACTCTATTCGGCACGCACTATTCTTGTTTTATGAGTACTAGTCTCGTACTCTATTCGGCACACAGTAACCTTGTCTTATGAGTACTAGTCTCGTACTCTATTCGGCACGCACTAACCTTGTCTTATAAGTACTAGTCTCGTACTCTATTCGGCACGCACTATTCTTGTCTTACGAGTACTAGTCTCGTACTCTATTCAGCACACAGTAACCTTGTCTTATGAGTACTAGTCTCGTACTCTATTCGGCACGCACTAACCTTGTCTTATAAGTACTAGTCTCGTACTCTATTCGGCACGCACTATTCTTGTCTTATGAGAACTAGTCTCGTACTCTATTCGGCACGCACTATTCTTGTCTTATGAATACTAGTCTCGTACTCTATTCGGCACGCACAATTCTTGTGTTATGAGTACTAGTCTCGTACTCTATTCGGCACGCAGTAACCTTGTCTTATGAGTACTAGTCTCGTACTCTATTCGGCACGCACTAACCTTGTCTTATAAGTAATAGTCTCGTACTCTATTCGGCACGCACTATTCTTGTCTTATGAGTACTAGTCTCGTACTCTATTCGGCACGCACTATTCTTGTCTTATGAGTACTAGTCTCGTACTCTATTCGGCACGCACTATCCTTGTCTTGTAAGTACTAGTCTCGTACTCTATTCGGCACGCACTATTCTTGTCTTATGAGTACTAGTCTCGTACTCTATTCGGCACTCACTAACCTTGTCTTATGAGTACTAGTCTCGTACTCTATTCGGCACGCACTATTCTTGTCTTATGAGTACTAGTCTCGTACTCTATTCGGCACGCACTATTCTTGTCTTATGAGTACTAGTTTCTTACTCTTTTCGGCACGCACTAACCTTAATTGTCTTATAACTGCTAGTCTCGTACTCTATTCAACCTTGTCTTATAAGTACTAATCTCGTAGTCTATTCGGGACGCACTAATTAACCTCGTCTTATAAGTACTATACTCCCGTACTCTATTTGGCACGCACAATTCTTGCTTTATAAGTACTAGTGTCGTGCTCTATTCGGTACGCACTAACTTTGTCTTAAAAGTACTAATCTCGTACTCCATTCGGCACTCACTAACCTTGTCTTATAAGTACTAATATCGTACTCTATTCGGCACGCACTAACTTTGTCAAATAAGTACTACTTTCGTAGTTTATTTCGCACGCACTAACCTTGTCTTGTAAGTGCTTATCTCGTACCCTATTCGGCATGCACTAACCTTTTCTTATAACTGCTAGTCTCGTACTCTATTCGGCACGCACTTTCTTTGTCTTATAAGTACTAGTGTCTTTCTGTATTCGGCACGCACTAGTAAGAACTAATTTTGTACTCAATTCGGCACACACTAACCTTGTCTTATAACTGCTAGTCTCGTACTCTTTTCGGCACGCACTAACTTTGTCAAATAAGTAGTAGTCTCGTACTCTATTTGGCACGCACTTACCTTGTCTTATAAGTACTTATCTCGTACTCTGTTCGGCACGCACTCAGTAACCTTTTCCTAATAAGTTCTAATCTCGGACTCTATTCAGCACGCAGTAACTTGGTCTTATAAGTACTGATCTCGTACTGTATTCGGCACGCAGTAACCTTGTCTTTTAAGTACTATTCTTGTACTCTGTTTGCACGCACTAAAACTTCTCGTTTAAGGTCATTCCACTGAAATAGAACCTGCACTGAGATTTTTCTCAAACTTTGCCAATTGATTGTTTACATTATAGGAACTTAAATTTGGAAATAAAAATGACGGGTCCCCATGTTCGTTTAGGAGCAACAGCACCTTGTTTATACCATATAAATCCTTATAATAGCACCATGATTATAGTCATGATTGCTTGCTAAATTCACGTTTCCGACGATTGTTTTTTGCTCAACACTGAGAATTTGCCCATATTTATTTTACATAGAGAAATTTGCTACTCAATTCAAAACGACAGAAAAAAATGATAGGTCACTTTAGTCTTTTTCGAGAAAATGACGATTTACCTCTTCGGCGAGGTCCAGTCGTAAAGAAAAAGTCGCCATTTTCTAATGCGCGCGCGCTAATCACGCGTAAAATTATGCGCAGTAGGGATGCGCAATGCAATACTGGGGAATGACCTTAAATGAAATTGCATTAAACTCAGCCTTGTTTTATAATCACTAGTCTCGTACTAGACTATTACTCTTATTAACTTAGTGTTAGCTTGGTAATATCCTCCGTAAATATTGTTTTTGGTTTTAATATTACTATATTTGGCACACAGGCATAATTTTTTTCTGATTGTTTCTCTTATCATTACGTGACATTAGCAATGACCTTGTCACGCGGTCTTTTTACCATGGTATTTTGTTCATTTCACAAAGAGAATACTACTTACATGTCCGAATGAGGACTTATTCTGACAACTCGCACACACCTTCACTTCTCAATGATAGCTACTTTTATTTTGGGCAGCAACGCATTGTTGCGAGCGGTTGTTTTGTATCTACCTATGCTTTAATTTTGTCTTTCGATTGTAATTTTATAGTAATCCCTTGAAACATTACTTGGTAACACTACACCACACTTAATTTAAAACCCAGTGAAGCACGCAAAGGTCACGACAATTACGTGCCAGGCGGCTTGGGGTCTGCAATGTGCTCTTGCAGTAACTAGATAATTTTACATAATTTATTCGTCTACTCTTTTCGGCATGGTACTCTATTCGGCATTTTACAGGCCCCCTTGGGCTCTCCAGACTTTTCACAAAGTTCAACTCTCGAACTAAAGTTTCACGCAAAAATAATTTGGAATACTGATCCCTGTTACCCCGCAAACGACCAAAAGAACATCCATGTCAAGCGCGTGAGGTAAACAAACACTTTCGACATAGCATGATTTCCATTGACTTGTTCTGATGCAAAAATTGCTTACCTGCACTTGAGACTGGATCAATAGCTGCTCTAGATATTATCCTAGCAGCTCCTAGAAAAGGTTCGTTTGATTCCCATGATAAGTGCAGAAATCGGTCGAGAAACGACAGCCTACTCTCCATTCGCAACGAAAATGTGTCCGCCATTGTCCGACTGAGACGACGTATGATTGGTCGAGTAATGTCACGTGAACCGTGTCCTACACCGCCTGGAGTATGGCCGCCATGTTGGGCGACTCCACCACCACCACCGCCGCCTTCGTCGTCGTGCGCACGCGCCCACGAGAACTACCGCTGGCCACGATAACATGAGAAAATCAATTCATGGGTTTCCTTTATTTCCCTATATGTGTATGGGGCTCCGGTTAGCGGCCCTTGGGGCCGCCGGGGCTCCGCTATCATTAGATGGGTGATTGATCTGTAAGCTTGTCATCCAGAACTACAAGGCCCCTTGCAGATTTTCAAAGGTGTTCGTTTCTAAAGAAACTGTTTGACTGGGTCGGCCGCAAGTGAAACACCTAGCTGTTTATCAAAGGTAAAGTAACCGCTATCGGTAGCCCTTTGATTGCGAGGTGTGTCCGTATTTATATAGTGTGTTCATTGTCGCGCAATAAAAGAAAAGGAAAATAAAGAAACCATGCAGTGGATAAAATCAAGAAATTGTGATATTATTGAGAGTCCCAAAGTTGAGATATTCGTCGAAATGTTCTGCCCAAAATTATAGAGCCTAGTATGGAGTCGCCATATTGGAGGACCTCCTTAGTCCTCCAATATGGCGGCCAGAAAATAGATCCAGAATAATATAAACATCTGGAAATTGTTTTGTCGACTGATTATCTGAACCGAACCAAAAAATTTACATAAGCACTTTTGCTAATGCTTAAGGACGTTCGCGAGAAAATTTTCCAGTCGATAAATTTTTTTAAATTTTTACTGCAGGCAGATAATGAGTTACTTGTGCCAGAAATGCCAAATAAAAATTGGGAGTCATCGTTTTCGTTTCAGAGATAAAGCGTGTGGTGAACTATACTGATTTCGAAAAAATTGTCCCATATAATTGAGCACAGTCTACAGGGGTTTATAGTTAAAAATATCGAAGGTGAGTCAACGGAGGCAAACGATCTTAGTCATATTTTGTAGAAGTGGGTCTGTTGCGTAAAAAATTTCAAATGTTACTAACGTTTTCACAAAATTTAACCCTTAATGAGGCATTTGAAACCGCCGCACGGATGCACGAAAAGCTAATAAGAACGGAATTCGATGGTGCATTTTGCCAAAAATTCAAACTTCTAGTCGATAGATTTTCTTCATTTTTTCCCTAAACGTAGAAAATCAGTACAGAAAATGATTCATCGAAAGAAAAATTGGGTTCACCGAACGTCCAAGATCGTTAAATCCAGGCAAAGCTCTAGCAATGGCCGTCTTCCCTATCATTTGTTTATTTTATGACTTGGTGCGCGCGCTCGATGCATGACGTGACATGTGAATTCGCGTGCGCAGTAAGGATACACAGAAACAATTAGCGCGAACGTCCTAAAACGTCTAAAATGGGTAAATGTCACGAGATAAGTTTACATTTTTTGACAAACGCGATCTTAGCTTCATGTTATGCACCATAACTTAGCTTCGAAATTCAAAATGTACTGGTTTCCAAACGAAGGACGCTATTGAGCTGGAAAGTTGTAGATAGATATAAATTTAGTGCCTCTTTATATGTCTGATGATGATAAAACCTTTAGTAGCTCCTTAGCTTTGAATTTGAGAATTTGATGACGTCATGTGCATACACTCTATGGCGTAGTGTTGTTAACAACCTGCATGAGACTGACAGTACTGATTGCGAACAAACGAAAACGTAAGTGTTCCATCGATATGTCTAAATGCATCATTTTTTTCTTCAAAAACAATCTAGTGAGAGCTTTAAATGGTTGCCGAAAATCTTTGTCCCTTGGAATGGCGAAAGGTGTTGGTTGAGGAAAAATTATGTCCGTTTCAGAGTTGTCCTGGAGTACTTTGAAGTTAGTTATACTTTTAAAGCAGCATCATTGTTTAGGTGGTGGGTAAGAGTGAATGGACTTCTCCCTTCCGGCTTAGATCTTTGTGGTGTATTAAGTGCTGTTTGCTGATCGATTTGCTGAGTGCGTTCTAGTCCCTCGTTTACTGCAGAATCAGGACAGCAACGATGTTTGAACATTTGTCACATTTCTTCTGACTTGGCGGTTAACATATAAACGGTTGCCATAGAAACGTTAAGCCACATTACCCAACAATAAACATACCATGCAACATGTTTTCTTATAAAATTTAGAAAAAGTAGCAATATTTCACTATTTCAGCTTGAACGTTGTTCAAATAAAAGTTATACTTTGAAATCAGCGCGGGCCTCAGCAACCCTTCCCCCTCCCATACCCAGAGTCAGGCTAAACGGGATAAACCAGGGTTAGAAATTTTCTTAAAAAAAGCAGAAGCACCAATATTATGGCAAAAAAAATCAAAACAATCAAAAAATATACAACAGACGATGAACTGTCGCTGTTCTGACCGACCCAGGCCTACCGAAAAAGTCAGACACTGTCGTCATGATGCTCTCTAGTACTTATATTTTCATTGGACCTTGTTGGCACGAAGCTCTATTGTTTTAGGGCTAGGGTCCATTGTTACAACTATTGTTTGTATATCATTTTCTCAGCCAATCCTGATAGACGTTCCGAAAAGCTTCGTGGCCACCCGTCAGACAAGAGTCTGTTAATAATCTGTCACATTGCTCTGAATTACTGACAGTAACATTTGACAGAAACATGCGCATTAGACACCAGAGCAAGGATTCTTTTCAAGTACTCCATGAACGTAGTTTGTGCCTGCACAATACCAGTGGAAAGTTCAGAAACGTCTTACGGTTGGTATCTTCCACCATATAGTGACAATCGCAATTTTTGTGCAAAACATAATTTACGGTGGTATTTACCAAGCTAAGAAACATCTACATATGACTCGGTGTATTCTTTATGAATGCAGGAAATGCATGCGGCCATGAACATAGTGTATTTCGTAGAATACAAGGAACCGCATATCATCTTAGTAGGTATTACTAATAATCGGGCTACTCCTGCATATTTATATTTATATGCACAGAGCAACTTGTCTTGGAATTTCCACCCAATTAATATTAATTCGAATATTAGGCAAGAAACGTTCGATAAAGTAAGAAAATACTTCTAACTTCTGTGACAGATGCATCATTCCAAACATGCATCGAAGAGCTAAAATGACCTATGCCAACCAAGTCATAAAAAGCTGGAAAAAATTATACATCTGATAATTTTATGGCCAAAATACCGTAATGATTCGACTTAGCGCCCACCTTCCAATAAGCGTCTCCTTTCGAATGTGTTTTTATTAATAAGCGCCCCTATTCTAATATTATAACATTACTGTGCCGTCAGAGTGCGTGCCAACGGAGGTTCATTTTATTGATAATGCGCATCTGAAAAACAGTGATCTTTGTCTGACATTCCCAACTATTATGGCCATTTGAATACATAATTCCTTCAAACGAAGGACGTCTTCTCCAATTTTGCTTTGAACATTCGTCTAATAACCACTTTCCTTGAGGTACGAAAAGTAAATAACAACCCGGGAGCCAATTCGAATCATTACGGTAGCTGGCTATGTTTACTTTATTTTACCCGGAGATTGTGAAATGTCTTACTTCAAAGATAGGACAATCGGCCGCTCCGCAACTTAGTTAACAACAATTCTGCCTTTGTTCATGGGAACTTTTAACCAAAAACGGAGATTTCTCTTGTTATTTCCTATTAAAACCTTCGTGTTCGCTCATATCTCAAGGTCGATTCCCGGAAAAAGTGGAAGATCTATCTCACCTGACGACATGATCGGTTCTGAGAATAGAAACAATAGATGATATCATATAGTCAAGTACCTGCCGCAAAACACAGAACAAACGATATTCAAATATTACCCTAATATGGTAAAAAATCATAAATAGCACCATGTTATCTTACTACTGGCATAGTCAATAAGGATCAATAGTGAATACCAATAAGAAATAGACTTTTTTTTGCGCAAAACGAACACGGCGTAACCGGAGTCACTGAGTAACATGATAACAGTTTGATCTTTAAATTCATCCTCATGTTTACTTAAAGCCCAGAATTTATTACCCCTGTAATTTACGTAAACAGGAAACAGGGGTTAACGGTGTTAGGCATTGGTACCGAAGCAAGCTGATTTGGGTGGCAGGCACGCATGAAAGACTGAGAAACCAACCTCAATCTTACTTTATTTTATATTACAATAAAGTTTCCATATAACGCGAGCTCTGATTGACTGAAACAGCGTGCTTTGTCAGAGAACAGAGTTCGGGTTGATGACATTAAGGCAATATTTACACGGGTCCGGACAAATTTTTGCACAGATTTTGGATCCGTGCAAACTCTGTTACAGTTTGCAGTGGTGCACGTGTCCACACGGATCCGTGCAAATTTTAGACCAGTCGCGGCATTTTAATGGATTTTTTACGGCTCTATTGTTATCGCTAATGCTTTGTGCCAATCATGTTGCAGCGGATGCAGTAAGCGGCAAATCAAACATGGCAGTAGACAAAAACTTTGCGTGGTCTGATGAAGAAATTTAAAATTGTTGCTATATGTAGTTATAGACTACAAAACAAGAAAAGCAGGGGATAGCTTGCTAGCTTGCTTAGTAGCGGCGGCTCCGGTCATCTCAGCCAAGTAGACCTCAACAATTTCGTATAATCGCTCACTCGGCGAGAAATCAGTTGAAAGCTTGCTCCTGTGCTCGGGGTTGAAGAAGTGGGATCGCTTATAGTAAGTCCGGGCAATCTTGCTGCGAGCGGGTGAAAGTCGTAAATAACTGTAGCTTCTTTCAGTTACATCTCAGCATTTCGCATTATCATCCGCAAGCTTCTGTTGAGCTCCTTCTTTCGTTATTTCCTTTTCACGAGCCACAATGCGTCGGATTCCTGTGGACTAGCAACCTTTACCAGCCTTTAGGTCCTGATTAAACGTTCTAAACTAGCTATTCAAAAATTCAGAATGACCCTGGGCCTACCGTAGAAACAGTTCATGGAAATTTCAAAAACAGACAATGATCTGTTAATAATCTGCTATTGAGACTCAGTGACCCAGGTAGGTACCCCAATAAACAATTCTAGGAAATGTCACTCACTGGCAGTATGAACCTGTCAATTAGTCTGTTCTAGAGACATGCGCATTCTACCACAACAAAGGGGATCCTTGAACGTTATTTGTGCTTGCACAATACCAGTGGAAAATTGCCGGAACTTCTTACGGATGGTATATTCCTACTGAGGGGCCCAAAGGTAACCTTGAAAGATATGCCGAAACTTAGTGCCAAACATAATTCATGCTAGCATCTATTTTCATTTAGACATGACTCGAAGACTTCTTAATGAATGCAGGAAATACTTCCGGAGATGGATAGTATGTGTGATGAACATTTTATTAGCATCTCAGTTGCTGTTAGTACAGGTATTACCACCGCTGCTATTTGCAGGATACATTCAAATAGCAACTTGTTGTTGGATTTCCACCGATCGTAGTCTTTCTTCCCAATGTTCGAACAAAGACTCATTCAGCTAAGCTACAGCAAGCGAAATGTTCGAAAGTGTGAAATGTTTTTGAAACTGACAATGTACTTCTAACTTCTAGGACAAAAGCTTTATTCCGTATGTGCATCGAAGAGTTACATATGCCAACCAAAACATATAGAGCTACAGAAAAATATAGATATGATAATTTTCTAACCTAATAACAAACGGTTATGTTCAGAAATTTCTCTTTGTATTCAAATTTCCTATGCAAACTGTGTCGCTCGCTTGCCCTCAGCTTGACCTCGATTTTCGCGGAGAAAGCCAGGAAAAGCTCTTTCACGTGACGATTGACCCAGTTCTGGGAACGGAAGCCTCTGGGAAGCAATAGATTATATCATAGCTAAAAACCTCCACCAAAACAGTCACCAAAAGAGATTCAAATATTACCCTCGGGTTGCAACAAATAGTAAATTACGTTGTTTTACTGGCAATCAAAGCGATTATTGCAGAATGAGGGTCATAAAGGGGGGTCCTAATCCCATTTCCCAGCAAATTGTTTTTTCTCAAATCCCAGCTCAAATCCCACAATCCCAGCCTGTGTTGCTCAAATTGAAATCCCATTCCCATTTTTCTATTGTTTTTGTTTCATGAATCCCAGTCCCAGTGCACAAAATCTCATTTCCCAGCCTCTAAAAAAGGCAAATCCCAGCTCCCATTTTACCCCTTCATGACCCTCTAGAATAGTTTACTCTCGAGCTTCCATCGCTAGGCGGAAGAATACGTTTGAATTGGCTCATGAGCCGAGTTACCTGTATGATCTTTCACTGGTAGGACAGGCACAGAATAATTTTCAACGCCCTTGGCGATTATTGAGATGCCGGTTGAAATGTCGCTCTAATCTGAAAAGATTACTGCTTTCTTAACTTTCTTAACTTCATCGTTCGCCGATCGAGTATGTCCATCCTGTTTTTGTCGTCGTATTTGTCGATTTTCTGTCAACAAATTCTCTTTTTAGAATGATAGTTTCAATTCGGTCTCTCCGAATGTGTTTTTGCTCAATCTGAAGAATATCTAATACTAATAACTCAAAACATGAACAACGCATCCAGCTGGACGCACATCTCGGTGTTCATGACATTAAACCCGATAAACAAATTATATTTATAACATACAACATTTAACTCCTTATTTATGCCAGGAGCGAGGACCTTTAAGATCGATTCTAAAAGACTTCTCGGGTTTTGGGATTAGGCCTAAAACTCTTCGAAGTCTGTCAATTTCCGAGATTTGCCCGGGACTTCTTTTAAGCCCAACGATTTCTAAAATATAAAGTTAAGCTATTCACTGAATGACTTATTAGTTCATTTTCTAAAGGTTTCAGTTTCTGAAGGTAATTCGCCTCGCTTGATATCTTACTGCGTAAAACATCAAGAAAATTGAATTCTTTAATCGATTTTCTCTTTGTTGCTCAGTAGTGAGTAGCAAACAATTGTGCTGTGTAACGCTGTTGATATTCAGCTAAGGCAGCATATTTTGTTACTACTAAAATGTTTACTACCTACAGTGTGTGGCTTAAAATCACTGTAAAGAGTGCAAAGGTAGGGGTACCAACGTAATGCTGATGTGTGGAACGATAACAGAAGTTTAGGTTTAGATTAGTTAAAACTAGTTCCGTCTTAGTAAGCACGTGCGGGATCAGTGTTTCGGTATCAAGCACAACCGCAGACTGACCCAATGCCAGAAAAGGTTTTTCTTCTAAGTGACAAACTTAGGGGAAACTTACGTTCAGCAGTTATAAACTGACCCATGCAGGAATTGGAAGATTGGAAACGTAGAGCTAAAACTGACATGGCGAAGACATGATATGCTAGTGACAGTCACGAGGTTAGATTTATATTTTTTACTGCAGTGTTCTGTATGTGCATTAATTATAACTATAATTATATTATGATAAAGCAAAATTTACCTTATTTGAACGTCACCCCGAAAATGGATAATTACATATCTTACTCCTCTGGCTTAAACGTTGTTCAACATATTCAGCGGACATGGATAGTTGAACTAAAAGAAACTTCAAGTGAATTACCATATAGATTGGAAAGTAAATTGTTGATACACTTTTTTGAAAGTGACTTTCTTGAAATCAATATGAGCCAGACCTGCCTGGCCATTCCTTATCCCTAACAAGTCGCTATGTAAACAAAATCAAACCAATGCCACGTAATTGCCATTTCAGTCTGTGATAAAGTTTCTGAGTTTTTTCGAAGAAAAAAGCTTTTTTCTACATCTCACTTTAAGTAATTGTTGCTGCTCTTAAGCAATCCTGGTCAGTTAAAAAGATGATCGAGTCCATGATGCTCCATAAATAACCTGTAAAACGGATTGTTTATTATGCCATTTTATTTTCACAGGCTAACATGAAGAAGCTTAATTGGTTGTTTATGTCAGTGATTCTTATTACTTTACATTTCGTTGTGCCGGGAGAATGTTATCGCATACGCACCTTGCCAGACAACTGTACATGTGTGACAAGGGAGGGAACCACATACAGCTTATTTAAACTTCGAAGAACAGATGGCAAACCAAGGTAAGTTACTATCACACTAACATCAGAGAAACAATAACGACGTTCAATAATGCGTTCTCCATTACTTCAGGAAGCTTACAAGACACTAGATACCAAACAGGGACCCGCTTTCGTATACCACAATTCAAACGGATCCTTCATGTATATGAATGAAATGAAGCAGGAAATAACCTTTGATCTAGATCAAGATTGGATGATGATCCTCTCTTGTCTAGACATATATTAAGTAAAAGGAATAAAACAACCAAATAAGTGTATTGCATCGTCAATGCAAAAGAAAATTAAAACGTCTTCGCACAGAATGTATCAACAGCACAAACCCAATCATAACAAAATATTTCCATTTTTTTTATCTAACCTACCTCTTTTCTTAACGTTTATCATGGATTGAACGCTTCCTATTCGAAAGGACGACTGCGGTAAATGCCGTAGATACAATATAACGTTGAAACAGTGAATATATGAAAGGCATGCATGCCTACTATGGTTAAAACAAGAGATGACTGAAACGATATCCCCAGGAGAAAAGCAATTTTAAGCAATAGACCCTTCACCAAAATGGCGGCCGAAAATTCAAATAAGTCAAAATTAAAAACGTATACCAGACTGAACTATAAAGAACACCTTTACTTTAGTAACCCTGCAGAGTTCCAGCATTTCAGGTGTAATATCAGCTAAGAAAATGTAAGTTGAAAATTGAAAAATTTACAGACGTTTGTATGACTGAGGGTATGCATTATACCCCCAGTAATACAAACGAATGTAAATTTTCTAATTTTCAACTTACATTAGAGAGTTTAAGCATGACGTTTACGGCAGACGGCAAACGGCAAAGATCACCTCTGATTTTCCATTCTTTTCCTGTAATCCTTAAATAAATCATATAAAAGTAGAAAAGTGTCTCCTACTATTTACTGCAAATACAAACATTGTGATTCTACTGTACAGAGAGCTGAAGACAGACGGCAAAAGTTTCATTTTTGCCGTTTGCAGTTTGCCGTAAACGTCATGCTTAACCTCTCTATTTTCTCAGCTGATAATACACCTAAAATGCTGAATGTTTGCAGGGCTATTAAAGTAAATATGTTCTTTCTAGTGCTGGTATACGTTTTTAATACTTATTTGAATTTTCGGCCGCCATTTTGGAGAAGGGTCTATTGCTTTCTTGAAGAGGCTACAACGGGAATGCATTATCCCTGCAAAAACAGTGATAAAATAGGTGCAGTGCAGTTGCAACCCCAATTTTCACAGTGTTTCATACATTCACTTCGCGTCATCTACTCCATCTGCCGGTTATCAGAACCTAATAGGGTCATTCGATTAAAAATAAAACTCGCATTTTATAGCCACCAGCGTGGGGCAAGCCTCCTTCAAGAATGTTTGCTAGTTGATCAATTGTTTAATTCGTTCCCCCTACTCTCCTTTCCATTCATTCTTTCAATTGTTTTGTTAATGTTCTTGCTTTTGAAATCTTCTGAAGGTTTACAGTAACAGGATTTGAACCACACCCGAATTATTATTACAGTTACAATCCTTGTGTACCCTACACGTTGACTTCAAGAAAGGGGATCTGTAAGAACGTGGCTGTAAGTTATTAAGACTACTGAGTTTTTTCCTGCTATTAATATTTTCTCATTACCATCCTTAGTTACTAAGAAAAATGGAATGTCAATATCAAGGAGGAAAACTGTACTTATCTCCCCTGTTTCCAATTAAATTGGCCAGTCATGAATATCTTGTAACATCCTATGATACAATAAAAAGGACCTTAACTTGACATCGTTCGATGTTACGCACAGGTTTAGTTTCTTGAGGTCTTTGTTTTGGGATTTTTGGGACATGATGTTAAACATGCCGCTTCTTATCTTGTAGTATACTGTTATACAATAACAAGTACCTTTACTTGACATCGTTCGATGTTACGCGCAGGTCTAGTTTCTTGGTGTCTTTGTTTTGATGTTAAACATGCAGCTTCTTAACTCCTTGAAATTTTAACAGGAAACTAGAAATCAAATGAAAGTCCCTTAGCGAGGCCTTAACATTTTTTTTGGCTATTTTATTTGTATAAGCCTTACTCATCTCCTTACAGTATATTTTGTCTCCAGGGTTGTAAAGGCTGAAAGTAAAAATTAAATCACTGTACCACTGAAATAATATAATTTTTTTGTCCTTCACATTCAAAACCCACTATTTCCAAGAAACATGAAAAAATATATAAATAGATAATGAAAATACCGCTTAGCACTGCAATTTTTTATTTTCAATGCATACTTGTTCTCACCTGCATTTGTTTCATCTACAGCTATGTAAGTACAATAACGATGACCAACCTGTGTATGATGATATTGGCGAACAGACAGATGTTTACTGTGACATTAGCGATGGAAAGGTCGCCCTGATTTACCCTGTACGGTATGCAAACCATACTCTTTGTAGTGCACTAGGTATTTAAGAGTAAATGTCTAAGAAAGAGTAAAATCAATGGCTAGACTCTTGTAAATTTTAATACCTTGACTAATTTATGGACATCAGGTTTTCAGTGTTATGCATACCCCCACCTTATCATCATCATCATCATCATCAGTTCCTTCTCGTATGGAGAATAGGGCCGGAAATCATGCTCCTTCAAGATACCCTGTTTGCTGCCGCCAATCCTGCCTCAACCCAAGAGTTGAAACCCATTGCCATTCTCTCCTTCTCCATAGTCCTTCTCCACGTTTCTTTAGGTCTTCCTCTCTTACGTTTCCCTTCCGGTGCCCATGTCAGGGCAACTCGTGGGAGGCAGCTGTTGCCCATGCGCAGCACGTGTCCTATCCATGTCCACCTCCTTTTCCTAACTAGTTCGCTGATGGTCTCAGTGTTGGCTCTCCCGCGCACTTCTTCGTTGGACACGCGCATAGGCCAATAGATTTTTAAAAGCCTACGCAGGCACTTGTGCTGAAAGGTATCAAGCTTGGCCTCATCACCCTTGGTCATCTTCCATGATTCACACCCATATAGCAACACAGCTTTTACACTTGATTTAAATATCCTAATCTCAGGATGCTGCTTTTCCAGACACCAGACAGTTTACCAAACACTGCTCTAGCTTTACAAAGTCTGGAGGTGATGTCATCCTCTGCTCCATCAGCTGTACTTACTTTGGCCCCCAAGTAAGCAAAGCTGTCTACACAGCTGTCTACGAGCTCTTCTCCATTTACTATTATTTTCTCCTCGCTTGCAACATTAAACCTCATGACTTTTGTTTTAGTGATGTTAATCTTTAGACCGGTTCCTTTGCTAGCATTGCTTAAACACTCGTTCTTCAACTGTAGCTGTCTTCTTGTACTTGACAGCAGTGCAAGATCATCAGCGAAGTCTAGGTCTTCTGACTTCTCAGTGAACCCCCACCTCATCCCAGTGTTTCCTTCCCTAAGCGTCCTCCTCATCACCCAATCAGTGACAAGCAAGAAGAGAAACCCCGACATTACGCACCCTTGTCGAACACCTGATTTAACGTCGAACCAGTCAGTCTTACCTCCCCCATCAATTACTACACATTTGCTTCCTTTGTACATTGCTTAAACAATTCTTAACAATTTGGATGGAATACCGTATGAGCCCATAATCCTCCACAGGGTTTCTCTGTGGACGCTGTAAAAGGCTTTTTCATAGTCAATGAAACAAATATAGAGGCTTGCGTTCCATTCGGCTGACTGCTCAATGATGGTTCTCAACACTAAGATCTGCTCTGTTGTACTCCTACCACTTCTAAAACCTGCTTGCTCTTTCCTCAGCTTTCTATCAACTGATAATTACTTTCCCTATCACCTTTGCAGTTGTAGGCATCAGAGTGATTCCTCTCCAGTTAGTCAAGTCTCCTTTCTTGGGCAATTTAACTATTAGCCCCTTGCACCAATCTTCTGGTATTCTCTCTTCTTCCCAGATTAAGCTGAGTAGGTCATGTAAGACATCGACTGTTGTGTCAATGTCAGCTTTCATCATCTCTACTGTAATATTGTCAATACCAGCCACTTTACCATTCTTCATATCTTTGATCGCATTCTTGATTTCTAACTTGGTGACCGGTCCTTCTTCTATTTCTTCGCTGATGTCACTATCATCCACAACCTCAGCTACTGTTTCCGGATCAGGCCTGTCCAGCACTTACATGAAGTGTTCCTGCCATCTCTTTCGTACTTCATCTTCCTTTGATAGTAATTTACCTTTTTCAATCCCTTCTGTCTGCTTGATTTTGCATCATCGACCGTTCTCCTCACAGCTTTTCTATTCTCTATCTTTTTCCAGCTATCTACAGTAATCCAACTCTTACTTTTCTTCATTTTGTAGCCTAGGACTGTCTTGCTGACTCCTTGAAAACCAATTTAAAACTCTCCCATTTCTACTCTAAGTCTGGCTGCGTGTGTTCCTCACCTTCATCCCAATCAGCTGTTGTTTGATGATCATTGTTCTCCAGACAGCTGAATCTGTTTCTCAGCTCTAATTCAAATTCTCGTCTTTAGGTATCCCGAGTTTGCTACATTCATACTTGCTAGTGTTACCTGCCTTCTTACCAACTCTGCAAAGCTTTAGTTGCATGACAGCTACAACTAGGTTATGGTCGCTTGAGATATCAGCACCTCTGTATAACCTGGTGTCAAACACCGATCGTTTGAAACATTAATTCACTACCACATGGTCAATCTGATTACGTGTGCAGTCATCAGGTGATGTCCAAGTATACTTGTGGATATCTTTATGTGGAAATGATGTTGTTGTGATCACAAGGTTGTTTCTGGCGCAAAATTCAACAAATCGTTCTCCATTGTCATTTCTGACGTACTTTAGGGCTTCCTTTCCCATAACTCTCTCCTCGCCAACTTGCCTTTCTCCTACTTTAGCGTTTCAATTCCCCATAAGCACCAAGATGTCATGTTTTGGTACACTGTCTAGAACTTTCTGAAGCTGGTCATAAAAATCATCTTTGGCTTCTTCTTCAGCTTCATTGGTTGGTGCATACACCTGTACTATTGATGTCTTGATGTACCGGGAGTAAAATCGAGCTAAGATGATACGGTCGCTGATTGGTGCCCAGCATTCTAGACACTTTGCCGACTCCTTATCAAGAGCGACACCTACCCCACTTTGATGTACTTCATCGTTACGTCCAGAATGTAAGATTGTTTCTCTGGTCTGGGTCTTCAATCTTCCGAAACCTGACCAACGGCACTCACTAATGCCAAGTATCCCGATTTTGTATCTTCTCATGTCTTTCATAACTTGCGTTGTTCTTCCAGTGCTATAGAGTGTTTTGACATTCCAGCATCCTACTCTTACCTTTTTCTTTGGGTTGGCCAACGATCTTTTCCGTGCACTGGCTTCTTTGCAGCTTTGACCAGTGCGCATCATAGAGCCGTCATCCCAAGTAATGTAGGTATCCTTAGGGGTGCGGCAGGTCGTTGTGCTGCTCCCATTGTAACTCGATTTAGCATAGCTTCCGGTTTCCGTAATCAGTTTGGTTTTTTTTTATAGGGTTGGGTGATTAGCCCAACGCCCAACCCCCAACCTGGAGGGCCAGGTAACCCATTTAGTCTGGCCCCTTTTCTTGAGACCTGTCCGGCTTCGGTGGCCCTACCAGGAGCTAAAGCTCCCGCCGGCATAGCTCTCAGGTTCCCACCTTACAGTAGTGAACTTTTGTCCTACTACTAGGCGTTGATTGGAACCATCAAACAAAAATCCACGCGACTCACTCTCTCTCTCTCTCATTATTTTTATTGGCAATACACATTTTTTAAGCTCAAAATGGAAAGTTACCAGAAAGAAGCAATGAACAAATGTTCAAGTTTGCAGTTCTTTAGCATCAAAACAGACGCTTACTGTAGTTTTGTGAGAGTAAGACGTTTCGGTAAATGTTATTCTTTAATATTGACTTGGTCTATAACTACTGTCTAAACACGACTTGAATTACCCACGAATCTGCACAATGTTGCTTTTGATATTGTCTTTAGTTCACATTTCCCTCACTGGAAGTGGGTATGCGTAGAGATAACATGTTTCTGTAAAATTGATGCTGTGCTTCGTGTATATCCGTCGACGCACGGTATCGCAGAGGTCCTGTCTTCGAATGTCGATCAAACCAGATTATTTCAGGTTTAATTTTGAAAACTTCCTAAGTTGAGCACATATACGACGGTCTCTAACTCTAAGTCTTTCCTCTGCCGCTCAGATATCCGATGTTTCACCTTGCGAGTTCACGTGACAAACTCACAGTTGGTGCCAACACTTGTCTGCTCTGTTCTTTCTATTCTCTCCCTTTATCTTCATTGTTACTTGCCAGGTCATCTGTATAGGGCCTGCTTTTTCACCCTTCGCCTCCTTCGCGGCATTCATTTCAAAGGAAATATTGGTAGTGCGTCTGCTTCTGCCTCTCGCACGACAATCGGGTGGCATCAGATTACAGTTTGATAGCAGGTCGTTTGCGTCAACCTTGGAAGGCCTAATAAAAAGATCCGTTTGTTGATAAGTGAAGTTTCCTGGAATGTACCTACACTGATGCTGGTGATCTTCCCTTGGGGGTGTAATTTTGCCCACCCTATTTATAACTTGAACAAGAATTCGATGCCCTATTTATAACTTTCAGTGAAATGTTAAATTTCCGTAAGCATACTTTGTGAAGGGCTTTTGTTGATGCACTTATCGAACTGAATGATGGAAAAGAAGGTTCTTTTAAAAACCTATCTTATTTCAGTCAAGACTGCAGTTAAAAAGCCATACCCTATTTATGATCAACATGACCGATCTCGATAACCTATTTATTACCAAAACGGCTGAAACCATACCTATATATAGCACACATATATACACGATTTATACTCATGCCATTTGTTGCCGGCGACCTTTCGCACGATAAATAGATCCAATTTCGATCCAAACAATTCACAATCACACTGCTGGCAGAATTACAACTTCCTTTTAATATCCTCAGCAGGTTACAGAAAGAAGCGTAAAACTAGGAAGCAATACATGACAAAGAAATCGATAAGAAAACGAGCCATGTTCGAGTCAGCTTGTTGTGACAAAATACACGAAAATCTTAAGAATGCCAATAAAAACAGAAAGAAATCGAACTACGAATTTCCTTTGTCCAGCGACGAGGGTAATGGACTGGTCTAAATCTAAAGGAGTCTAAGGCAAATGCTCCATTGTAGAACAAAACTAGCAAGACAACTCTGACTGCTCTAAATCACGTTATTTTCCAACGCACGTGTTTTCGGGAACGCACGCTAAGAGACTCGGGAAATTACCCAAGTATCACTAGGCTTAGCTTTAGCTACACCATGAATGATTGCTCAAACTGGAAACATTTCTCGGAAATATAGTGTTAACACAGTAGAGCTCATAGATTCAAAATTAGAAGTTGTAGCCACTAGTTGAGCTCAATGCACTGCACTTCTCAACTGTATCCTACCCTTCTCTTCCTATCGTTTCTTCAACAAGTTATAAAATTAGTGCCATCTTGCTGTAACATGAGTTGTTAACACACCTCTGCTATTAACCTATCAGGCTTCGTAGCTCAGTTGGCTCTGAGCTGGCTCAACATGCAGTGAACATATATCGCAGAGTTCCAATGTGAAAATAATTTAACTCTTTTGATGAGCCGAACGCCGTTCAAATACCTGCCTTTCATATATTCACTATGCTCTATAATCTAGTATACTTGACAATATTGTGCGTCCTTGACAAGTTTTTGTTATTGATGTAGTTCCTTTTCCTTTTTTCTCTTAAGGTTTGGACCGTACGCTGTTACAGAATCCAGAGTGAATTTGGTGTGCAAAAATGATCCAGAGGCTCAAAATGAATTTATTCTCGAAAACGAAGACAACCTGGTTAGTGCATGTAAATTTTCATAACTGTTTAATAATCTTTTAAGAGGTTCTTGAATCATATTCGTCATGGAACAATTTAGCAACATGGCTCCTTTAAGTTGACGCTTAGACCCCTCCAAATGAATATAAAACATGCCGATTTTCTCAACACAGCAGTTTGCAAGAGTAATCTCGCCACGACGCGAAAAGAGTTCATTAAATCTTATTCATATTACATTCAGATTTTTGTGAAATAACTACAAAGTGAGCAACGTCACCGACTAGCTAATTCGTGGTATCCGCACAGGTAACATTCCCGCGAAAGTCGTCTCGGTTGATGCATACACGTTATAGGGCTGTCAATCAAGCGGGACTTTTACTTCAGGCCATAACGTAAAACCTCCGTTTCTCCGCCAATAATTAGTTTTTTTGCATTTTTTTCAGAAATTAGAGATTACTCTTTGATCACTACTTTGACCCAAAAGTCTAAATTTGAAGAAAATTGCCGATCTGAAGGTATACGATAACCTTAAGGCTTTTAAAATTACTCACTGGTGAGTAATTTCTCGCACGAAAAAAAATACACGGAACCAAAACTTAAATCGTTTTAACTTGGGCTACTGCGTAAAACTGATACTTAGAGTGAACAATACAAAGATAGTTCCGTTTAATTTCTAAATAACCCCAAATTATATGATTTGACAGATCTTTCAGTTGAGAAGCTATTGTGGATGCCCAAATGAATGTCTACCTCCTACCTACCCAACCAAGAAAGAACCCAACTCCAGCAAACAAACCGCATCTTCCCAACGTGAAGGTAAATTTATTACATGAAACGTAATTTTACTGTTCGCTGTCAATGAAAACTTGGTACATTGGCGTTCGGAAAAGTCTTGAAACCCTGTCATTTCCTGCAAATACGGTTTCAGGTTAAAATAGGGTACGGCGCGCTAAATGCGAGTTGATAGTTAACTTAGTGTTTCATCTACCCATTTAGCAAGGTGACATCAAGACACCACTGTTCCTGTTCAGAACATCAATTTCTTTCGGAATCGGTATTTTGACTTCCATGTCATCAGCGAAGCCTCTTTTTTAAGGAATAAATGAAATCAAATATTTTTTATACGCTCAGTTACAATGCTTCTGATAGACCATATTCGTGTTCTCGTGATTGGACTGGAACTAGTTTGCAAGTGAGGCAAAAGGGCTGAGTCTTTTCACATGCAAATGAGATTAAGATATTTCCCCGCACGAGCCCCCATTCCATGCTAGTTCCAGTCCAATACCTAGAATACGAATACGGCCTATGAAAGCGTAACTCCATACACCAATAAACCCCCATAATCCTCCATTTTGATTTTTAAAGACAGGGTTGTTTCTGTAAAGGAGACAAACCAAGCTGTTAAACACGAGGAGGCCTGGGCAAAAGGAAAAGACAAAGATTCACTGCAAGAAGATGTAGGGGAGGAATATTCTTTCCCTGGAAAGGCGACGAGAATGTCCTAATATAATATATTTTTTTTGGAGCAGGTGCTTATTAGCAGAGCCTACAGTAATTTTCGTGAGGTGATCTCTGAAAACATTTCTGGAATGTTTTAGTTCATAATTCCTATAGTTTAGTTACCTCGCCCACGAAATATGTTATCAGCAAATATTCGGTTAAAAAATATGATATCATGATTCGCATGCTTGCCATTGTCAATAATAGCGCTACGCAATATTACCAAAAATATATTACATCATCATAGACCCCCACATGACACAGGCAGGTATTATAGTGCTGCTCTTAAGGGGGAGAAACTTACCTTTAAGTCTGTTGCTAAGGAAACCTTCTTTTTTTTGGCTCCTGAAGTACAGTGGGCATCAAAGTTTACCGTGCTTGTTCGATTCACGTATCCTTTGAATGTTTCGAACCACGCCCATATTTGGTATGTCACGTGACCACAATAGAAAACGTCTAAAAACTCGGACTGAGTGGATCGTTTTCAAAATATAACAATACGTTTTGCCAAAACACGGCATTATCTACAACTTGTAGCATGCGTTTGAGGAAAAGTGCAATATTTCGAAAATTATAGATCTTTAAGTGCTTTTATAGCCTCTTAAGCCTCTTTTTGAGATTTCCTTAGCAACAGACTTGTAGTTAAGTTTCTCCCCCCTTAAGGTGGCTCAAAACAATTTCAAGCACATTCGAAGACTTAGTTTTTGATGGGTCATTATAACCACTCTTTATAAATTGATGTTGCAATCATGGTATCAAAATACTGCCCAATTACTGGTAAACACGTTGGTATTATTTTCATGACACAATAGGTTACCATAGCAACACTATGACCTGCTAAAATACCCTTTATTTCAGCTTTAAGCGCTTATATCTCAAAAACGGCACGGTGAATATTTTCTTAACATAGAATTTTGATAAGCAGGATAAGATGCAACTTTTGGTAAAGTTTTTAAAAAAATCTGTACATGTGGTTAACAGCCACCTTAAATTTTCGAAAATTTAAGGTGGCTATGAACCGCATGTACAGAATTTTTTTAAACTTTGCCAAATTGACGAGGCAGCTTACTGTCCAATCGCAAAATAAATTAAATTGAATGTAATTTTCTGAACAATATTCTTTAGTGGCTGCCCCTTTTAAATCCTGAATATGATCAAAACATAAAGAGCAGCAGCAAACAAGTAAATTTGCAAGGAACCACGGTGGGTCTCTGATAAGTTGGTACGGTGTAATAAAATAATAAGAAATTCCTAAGGAAGTACATTCTGGTTGATCTTTTCCCAGCTGCCAGGGAAACTGGCTGAACACAGTTCTTCCCAATGGAAAATGAACAACGTTTATGACTATTCCTTTTTAGTCAAATCCAACTAGTCGTCTATTATCAATGCTGCGTTCTGATTGGTTGAGCTTCTAGTAGGCTATTTGTTATAGCCCACTAGTAGCGATAAGCGCCGACAAATAAGAATAAAGTCTAGCTTTAACTAGCGAAAGATGTTTTGTCTCGATATTTTTTTGACCAACTAGTTGGATTTTACTTAAACAATTATTCCTCTCGCCCTCATGGGCTCCGAGTCCATAGCCTATTCGGCCTTCGGCCTCATGGGCTATTGACTCAGAGCCCATTCGGGCTCGAGGAATAATTGTTAAATAACTTACGACAGTCTTTCGTGATTGTTCTTTTACAGAGAAAACCATGATTCATTTTTGACGCCTTGAGCGTGCTCTTTATTCAGGCTCAATCATATCAGACGATATCGGTTGTTCTGCATCACTTTAAAACCTTCTATCTTTTATTCGTTCTTGTTACTATTTACCTTGCTTTTGTACTAGGGGCAACAGATGGTGCTTTAGGTCGGCCTAATGAAAGACAAAATAGCTAAAAGTCAGACAGATGATCACCTCTATTAAAATTAAATCTGTGCAACCGCTCAAATTAGGGAAGTACAGTCAACTCTCATCAGAGCGGACACGTTCGGGGACGTCGTTTAGGGCCCGTAATAGCGAGAGTACGTAATAGCGGGTTTCCGCAAGGCGAGAGTGGACTGCATTAGCCCATGTAATTAAAATATTTTACTTTATATAACTTACTTTATATAACTTTATAGAAGCAAACATGTCAATAAATCTTTTGACACAACTCTCCAGAGTTATGAAGCAGCCTAATCTATTGCCTTATCCTTGTTAATGGTATTTTGTTTTTATCACAGCCGGGATGTCATCACCACAACACTGTTTTTCATGGCTTTCAATATGATGCATTATCATCTGTTTAGGGAAGGTACGTTTTTAATTGGAGGGGGTGGGCCGGGGCTTCGGAGGGGAGGGTCATTAGTAAATATTTTACAAATTGGGGAGGGTCAAACCTGTTTTTTATGCAACCTGGAGAGGGTCATAGGATTTTTTGGCAAGGAAAAAATTACTCCATGTCGGTTAGTCGACTTTTATCCGTTAACAAACAGGGAAAGTGTACAGAAGCCTAAAACTTGCATATACTAGCAAAGCTACCAGTCAAAATTAATCTAAATTATTTTATACAGGTGTCAAAATATTATGTCAAAAAGCTTTTCAGATTTCTTCCCTTTGAAGGTGATCTTGTGATGGGAAAAGTACAAGGATAGCCCGTCCACCCTCAAGGACGACAGCTTATCGGAGTTGTACAGTCCAACCCAGTCAATGTCTGATTGTACTCCCGGTTCAGCCGTTCCATTCGCTTCCTTTCAGTCTCCTCTTTCCTCTTCTCCTTGCGCATTTTTATCTGGCAAGGTGTTCAGCATACTCTGCTACAAGCTTTTCGGGGACAATGTATTTATCTGAGAGCTTTCTAATAGCTTCCCTACCCCCACTGACTAGTTCACTTTCCTAAAGCAATACACCGAATGCAAATATGGCGGACCACTCGGTCGTCGCCCTGGACGAGTCGAATGAAAGCGAGGCTAGTTGGGCTTCGATGTTTTGTTTTGATTGCTTTTCGAGAAAAGTCTTGCTTCGAAGTCGATTTGTTTCGCCCTCCCTACGCGTTTTTGTGTTCCTGAATGCCACCGCAACAGAGTGGAATCTTCCACAGCAGAGAAGGTGTTCTTTTTTTCAGTTTTCTCGTTCGCCTCTGAGGGGAAACCAAAGAGACGGAGGCAAGGAGTTCTGAGGAGTTCACATTCGCCGAAGGAACTGTTTAAGTTCAGGTTGGAATCGACTAAGAAAATGTGTAAGCGATCGCATTTAGCTCTGAGTTGTTGTCATTTGGCTCAATGCTTTCACTGATTTCAGTAACGGGGCAGTTGAAGTTCATTTGCTTGGTTATTGCACCGTAGTATTTATATTTACTTCGTGCGATTCCGTGCAATCATGCGAGTGGACGCGAACGCAAATAACTTCTTCCTTTGAGATAGAGGATATCATTCAAGGAGACCTTTTCTTTACCCTGGGAGGGTATTGGCCATGAAAACCGTGTTGGAACACCACCAGACACCACATTAGCTCGTCATTTAAACGATTTTTCTGAGATCTATCCTGAAACGTAGCAAACAATAGCAAACTTTAGTCCCCGCGGCGATCGTGAACTCCTTTTCTCCGTCTCAACGAATTGCATTGATCCACTATTTTCCCTTAGAGGTTAACGGTGGAAGATTTCTATCCCCTCTCGTCGCATTCAGAAACACAGCAACTCGTAGGCACAGCGAAATAAAACAACAGGTCGACCACAAAGCAAGAGTTTCCTGGCCGGGAAGCATTTTAAAACAAAACATCGAAGCCCAACTAGCCTCGCTTTCATTCGCTTTCATTCGACTCGTCCCGGGCGACGACCGAGTGGTCCGCCATATTTGCATTCGGTGTATAGCTTAATCTGAGCTCGAGGCTAGATTAAGTCGTCTGGCTCATAGCCATTGGTGCGGTTTGCACTCCAAGAAAGATAATGGAAGTTTGATAGCTTGCCATAGTCGGGATATGGTCGTAGAGTTGGAAGTGGAGCGCTGGTAGTCTCATCCTTCTGGCAAAATTTACATAGTTGACCATTTCTCTCTTGACACGCGGTTATGTGCGCACCACTTCCGGTCAGTTATTTTCACTTCCGGTTACTTTTTCTTGGAGGAGATTGGGGGAGGGTCAGATGCTTTTGTTTAGGTATTTGTGAAGGGCCATGCATAAATCCAATCTGGGAAGAGGGAGGGCCACAACTTTTTTCGCAAAAATTTTCTGAAATACCCCGGCCCACCCCCCCCCACCCCCCCCCCCCAATTAAAAACGTACCTTCCCTTATTTCTTTTTAACTTACACTTTGGCCAATATCCGTTTCTTAACAGTTTTCTCTTCTTTTTTCGTCGGTTAATATTTTTATTTTGGCAATTCAGCATAATAGTGTTTGAGCATAATTTTTTCAAAAGAGCAAAGAAGTAGGCTATTAGTCTCTTACGCAAAAAAAAGCGCAACCAAACCAAAAGACGTGGGTAATAATAAACTGTAGCTATTCAGAATGACCCAGGCCTGTTTCCTGGAAATTTCAAAAACGGACCGGCAACGATCTGTTAATAATCTGCTACTAAGACGCAGTGACCCAGGTAGGTACCCCAAGAAAGCATTTCTAGGAAATGTCACTTGATGGCAATATGAACGTGTTAATTAGTCTGATCCAGAGACATGCGCACCCTACCACAACAAAGCGTCTCCTTGAACGTCATTTGTGCTTGGACAATACCAGTGGAAAATTACGAAACTTCTTACGGATTGTATCTTCCTACTATAGTGGCCCAAAGGTAACAAATTCGCAAGTTAGTGCCAAACATAATTCGTGCTAGAATGTATAGTTTTTAGATATAATTCGAAGAATTCCTAATGAATGTAGGAAATACTTCCGGCCATGAATATTATGTATGATGAACATTTCACTGGAAAAGGGAGCTACTCTAATAGAATACAAGGAAACATCTCAGTTGCTGTTAGTACATGTACTGCTACCGCTGCTCTTTGCAGGATACATTGAGATGGCAACTTGTCGTGGGATTTCCACCGATCGTAGTCTTTCTTCTCAATGTTCGAACAAAGACTCATTCAGCTAGGCTACAACAAGAACTGTTCGAAACTGTGAAATGTTTTTGAAACTGAGAATGTACCTCTAACTTCTAGGACAAATGCTTTATTCCGTATGTGCATCGAACAGTTGCATATGCCGACGAAAACATATAAAACAACAGTAAATATAGATATGATAATTTTCTAACATAATAACAAACGGTTGTGTTCACGTTATTTTACATACAGACTAAAAATCCTTTCACCTCAAAGGTAGATAATAGACGTTCACTCGATCTGCAAGGCTAAACAACAAATGAATGTTGCTCTATTTATGGGTTTTTCTTCAAATTTCTGTTTATATGCAAATTTCCTATGCAAACTGTCTCGCTCGCTTGCCCTCAGCTTGACTTCGATTTTCGGGGAAAAAAAGGAAATCTCTCTCACGTGACGATTGACCCAGTTCTGGGAACGAAAACAATAGATTACATCATAGCTAAACACTGACCAAAAGAGATTTAAATATTACCCTCAGGTTGCAAAAAAATAGTAAATGACATAGTGTTACTTACATCACAACGCAATCTAGGCGATTATTGTAGAATAGTTTACTCTAGAGCTGCCATCGCTCTGAATAATACATTTGGATTACTGTAGTATTGTACTATTACTGATCTTTGTCCGGTAGGACAGGCACAGAATAGTATTTCTCTGGTAAAATTTCCAACCCCATTGGCGATTGAGATGCTCGGTTGAGATGTCGCTATAATCTGAAGAGATTACTGCTTTGTTTCTCAACTTCGCAGTTCACCGGTCGAGTCTGTCCACCCTGTTTTTGCCGTTCTGTTTGTCCTATTAGAAGTTAATTTCAATTCGGTTCTATCCAAATATGTTTTTGGTCAATCTGAAGAATATACGATACTAATAACTTAAAACATGTACAACTCACGTCCAGCTGGACGCACATCTCGGTGTTCAAGACAAAGAGATGGCCTTCTAGTCATTGCTAAAATATATGGGCGCACTGAATGACTTATCAATTCATTTTCTAAAGGTTTCAGTTTCTTAAGGTAATTCGCCTCTCTTGACATCCTCTTCCGGGAACATGACCTTCGACTATTTAACAATTAGACAAGGAGCCCGAGTTTTCTACGAGCAGATAGTCAACGAGGCGCAGCCGAGTTGACTATCGCTCGTAGAAAACGAGGGCGAGTAGTCTAATTGTTTTAGTATAAATTTACTGTAGTCTCATTGCATAAAAAGAAAAAAATGTCAAGTAACGCGAAGAAAAGAACTGTTTTATTATGTTACATCAGGTTCACCCCAGAGCGAGTCTATGAAACTTTGTCGCACCTGAATAAACACAAGGCCCCAGGCCCCGACGGCCTGTCTAACTGGTGCTTAAAGGAGTACGCTGAATTGCTATACCTACCAATAGCCGACATTCTTAACTCATCATACAAAGAGCAAAAATTACCATCTGTTTGGAAGCATGCGGACGTCACTCCACTCCCGAAAGTAAACCAAGTCACAGATCCCAAAAAAGAACTTAGACCGATCTCGCTAACCGCATCGCTTTCCAAGGTCGCAGAGGACTTTGTAGTATCAGACTACATAAGACCAGCCTTGGAGAGGATAGCCGATTCAAACCAGTTTGGCACTGTATCAGGTTCATCCACTGTCCTCGCTCTGTTAAGTATGTTTCACGAGTGGCTCCAAGCAACAGACGGAAACAGCGCATCTGTGCGTGTTTTCCTCTTCGATTACCGCAAGGCTTTCGATTTCATCGATCACGGAACTCTGGCGGCCAAACTTAGGGAAGTTGAGGTTCCCAACGGTATCGTGAACTGGATCCTGGACTTCCTGTCAGATCGTTTCCAGAGGGTTAAACTCAGCCGCGACTGTTTGTCAGAATGGGGTGCGGTACCAGCGGGTGTCCCTCAAGGGACCAAATTGGGGCCCTGGCTTTTTTTGCTTATGATCAACGACCTCTTAACCCCCAGTGCGCTTTTCGGGATGTGGAAGTACGTGGACGATACCACCTTGTCAGAAAACGTACCGAAGGGGCAACAAAGTAGGGCACAAGAAGCAGTGGACCACGTTTCTAACTGGTCAGCGGAAAATTTATTCCAGCTTAACCTTGAGAAGACTAAAGAGCTCACTATCAGTTTCTGTCGTTCCCCGGAACATTTTGACCCAGTCACAGTTGATGGGACACAGATCCAAGCAACCACTTCTAGCAAGCTTCTCGGCCTTACCATCAACAACACACTAACATGGAACGATCATGTAGATAGTGTAGTAAAGAAAGCAGCTAGGAAAATTTATTTTCTTGTGCAACTTAAACGTGCGCGCGTTCCAGCCAAAGATCTTGTTGCCTACTACTGCGCATGTATTAGATCTTCCCTTGACTACGCTTGTCCAGTGTTCCATTATTCTTTACCTCAGTACTTACAGTCAGAGTTAGAAAGAGTTCAGAAAAGAGCTCTGGCGTGTATTTTTCCTGGAATGCCGTATGGGGAAGCGTTAGAGCGCGCCTGTTTGACTTCTATTAGGGAACACCAAGTCTTATATTTATGTTTGTATATTAGTAGCTTGTGAACAATTACGCAATTCAGTATTTTACTGCGAGGTGATTTTTAATAAACCAGTCTATACAGTCTATATCAAACGTGATGCGCGATGTGCACTGAGGCGTAACTGTTTTCTATCGGCAGAAAGAAAGCGGTAATAGAACCAATCAAATTCACGGATTCACAATAGACTACGGTAATCCACCGACAATCGTGAATCGCAAATATATCAAACAGGAACAGGAGCGGAAGTTGGTGGAAGACCCAACATACTACGACATTTTCACTGTTTTTTGGTTTGCTACAGAAACTTGAAGCAAATTTCTGGATGCGACTGCGGAGATTAAAATACAGAGTACCGAATACTTCGAAGAGATAAGGTATGACGATACAGGAATTCTCTTTGTAGCTTAGAAGTGACTGAGCAACAAACGATTGTCGGTGCCGTGTAACGCTGTTGATATTCAGCTCAGGCGGCATAGTTTGCTAATACTAAAATTTGTACTATCTGTAGTGTGTGGCTTAAACTCACTGTAAAGGTAGGTACCAACGCGTGCGCAATGCTGATGTGTGGAACAATAAAAGAAGTATATTATAGGTTTAGATTCGTTAAAACTAGTTCCGTCTTTAGCACGTGCGGGCTCAGTGCGTCGGTATCGAGCAAAACGAGAGACTGAACCAATGCCGGAAAATGTTTTCCTGACAGGTGACAGGGTTAGGGGAAACTTACGTTCAGAAGTTACAAACTGATCTATGTAGGAATTCAAAGATTCCTTGGAAACAAAGAGCTAAAAACATGACACGTTCGTGACAATCAAGAGGCTAGATTTTTATTATTCACTGTGCTCTGTATGTGCATTAATTATATTGTAATCATGTTATGACAAAGTAAACTTACCTTATTCGAACATTACCCCGAAAATGGCTAATCATATATGTTACTCTTCTGGCTTAAACGTTGTTCAACATATTCAGCTGACATGGATAGTTGAACTAAAAGAAGCTTCAAGTGAATTACCATAGATTGGAAAGTAACTGTTGTTGATACACTTTTTTGAAAGCGTCCTCCTTGAAATCAATATGAACCGGACCTGCCTGGCCATTCCTTATCCCTAACAAGTCGCTGTGTAAACAAAATCAAACCAATGCCACGTAATTGCCATTTCAGTCTGTGATAAAGTATAGGTTTTTCGAAGAAAAAAGCTTCTCTCTGTATCTCTTTTTTAAGTAATCGTTGCTGTTCTTAAGCAACCCTGATCAGTTAAAAGGATGATCGAGTCCATGATATTCCATAAATAACCGGTCCTTTATTTTATCATTTTATTTTCATAGCCTAACATGAAGAAGCTTTATTGGTTGTTTATGTCAGTGATTCTAATTGCTTTACATTTCGTTGTGCCCGGAGAGTGTTATCGCATACCCACCTTGCCAGACAACTGTACATGTGTGACAAGGGAGGGAACCGCATACAGCTTATTTAAACTTCGAAGAACAGATGGCAAACCAAGGTAAGTTACTATCAAACTAACATCAGAGAATTAATAACGATATTCCATACTGATGCATTCACTATTACTTTAAGAAGCTTACAAGACACTGGATACCAAACAGCGATCCGCTTTCGTATACCACAATTTAAACGCATCCTTCATGTATATCAATGATTTGAAGCAGGAAATAAGCTTTGATCTAGATCAAGAGTGGATGATGATCCCCTCTTGTCTATAGACATATATTAAGTAAAAGGAATAAAACGACCAAATAGGTGTATCGCATCGCCAATGCAGAAGAGTTTTAAAATGTCTTGGCGCAGAATGTATCAACAACACAAACAGAATCAAAACAAAATATTTCCATTTTTTATCTACACTACCTCTTTTATTAGTTTAACATGGATTAATCGCTTCCTATACGAAAGGACGACTGAGATAAATGAAGTAGATACAATATAACAACTCTCGAAACAGTGCCGGAATATATGAAAGGCATACATGTCTGGTTGAAACAAGTGATGACTGAAACGATACTCGCAGGGGGAAAACAATTTTAAGCAATTGCTTTCTTGGAAAGGCTACAACGGGAAACCATTATCCCTGCAACAACTGTGATACACTGGGTGAAGTGCATTTGCAACCCAAATTTACACATAGTGTCTCATACATTCACTGCGCGTCATCTACTCCATCTGCCGGTTATCAGAACGTTATGAGGTTATTATTAAATTCGATTAAAAATAAATACGAAATTTAGCCAAGCTAGCCTGCGAAAACAGCCGTCCTTCTTCGCTCCCGGCCCGAGTGGCGTTTCACGTGAAGGTCCTTCACGCGAAACGCCACTCGGGCAGGGAGCGAAGAAGGACGGCTGTTTTCGCAGGCTATAGCCAAGCTTCCTTCAAGAATGTTTGCTAGTTGATCAATTTTTTAATTCGTTCCCCCTACTCTCCTTTCCATTCATTCTTTCAATTGTTTTATTAATGTTCTTGGTTTTCAAATTTTCTGAAGGTTTACAGAAACAGGATTTGAACCACACCCGAATTATTATTACAGTTACAATCCTTGTGTACCCTACACGATGACTTCAAGAAAGGGGATCTGTAAGAACGTGGCTGTAAGTTATTAAGACTATTGAGTGTTTCCAGCTATTAATATTTTCTCAGTACCTTCCTCCGTTACTAAGAGAAATGGAATGTCACACATCCGGCGGGAAAACTGTAGTTATCTCCCCAGTTTCCAATTAAATTAGACAGTCATGAATATCTTGTACTATCCTTTCATACAATAACAAGTACCTTTACTTGTCATCGTTCGATGTCACGCACGGGTTTAGTTTCTTGATGTCTTTTTTTTGGGATGTTTGGGACATGATGTTAAACACGCAGCTTCTTATCTTGTAGCATTCTGTTATGCAATAACAAGTAATACTACCTTTACTTGACATCGTTCGATGTCACGCGCATCAAACAAGTTTCCGGCTTTGTTGATAGCAAACCAGTTTCGATCGCACGAGCTGAATGCACGGTTGACCGAAAACGCAATGGCGCTTCCACAAACAGTTGGCTTCAAAGCTGAAGCAGTCGACGAAGAAGCAATTTGGTGTCCTTGCACTGTCGAAGACGTAAGCAATGATTCCGTGATCGTTTCATTTCACGGCTGGAATGCGGAGTGAAATCGCCGCATATGTGATCCACGTGAGAACAGAAATCAAACGGTGCCAGATTGCAAAAGAAAGAGAAAAGGCCATCAACGTTAAATCGCAGGGAAAGTGGCAAGTCATTTGTTAAAGCGATAGCGAGTTCCAACCCATTGTTAGCTTACGATTTATTAAAATGTATTCAGTTCGTTTGTTTACGTTTGAGCTCGTTCGGCTACAAGGACGCCATGGAATCGTGTTGTAAATCAAGGGAAACGGTAAGAGATATTGAAATAAAAAAGGCCGGTAAATAAACAACCCCTTACTTAGTATATTAAATCATCTTCAGTGAAGAACGTCTTCGCTTTGAGAAGACCAAAATCACAAAACTTTAACGTAAACAAAAAGCTCAAATTACGGTTCGCTTCAATTTTCAAGACAGCGTAAATTTGCATAATCTTTAGGAATTTAACGATCAAAACCATGTTCTAAACTACATCTGCTTTATCTTGGAAAGAGACGTATACTTAGTTGTATAGAGAAGCAAGTAAAGCTTTCAAACACATCAAAACCGCCAGTTTCCACATCTACGCTCCGACACAAATGAGGATCCACAATAGGGTTCTCAGATCCCGCTTTCCCGCTCATTTTTTCCTGTCAATCCCGCCATCCCGACCTTTTTTGCTTGGAAATCCCGATCCCGCACACTTTTCAGTTTTTAATTAATAATCAACGAGAAAACTTAAAAAAATAGATATCGCAGAAACGATCACAAAGGGATTCAATGGGTAGCAGATAAGTAAGCACAAAAGATTGTAATTTTTCTTTATGTAAAAAGTTTTTACTATTTTCATTTCTTTTGTCAACGTATCAGAAAAAGAAAAAGATTGTTCATTCCCATATTCAAGAGATGGCCCATAAAACACACCTAACAGTATCTTTCAAAGCTTCCAGCGTGTTCACTTTCCTCAATATCTAGGCTCAGAACTTTTTTTTTACGAATGAAAGGATTCCTAGGCCATTCGGTGTGTGGCCATCCTGGCCAAGACAAGCCAAGCGCTTTGGAAAAGGTCGAAAGAATAGAAAAACTAGAAAGGATCGGGGTGTCGTTGCACACGCAAGCTGCGAAAGTGTTGGAAATGGACAAGAACGAGGTTGGGAAATGAAAAGATGTCATTAATGTCAGTAGCTTCCCATGCAGGCATTCTTCGGGCTCATCACGCAGTCTTTGATTGCTTGTTTGGGCTCTTCTCGCAATATTTGATTGCTTGATGAGCCCAAAGAATGTCTGCGTGGGAGGGTATGACGAGATCTTTAATTTCCTACGATTTCAAACACACTGACGTTCGCCTAATATCCTAAACAAATAATAAACTTTCCTCATTTTCCGCCATTATTGAAATACTTTCGTGTGGTCTGCATGTGACGTATAACAAAAAAGGACCACAGCTCTCTTATGATTGGCTATCATAAAAAACACGCGTGAAAACCCCTGTGGGAGGTGATTCTAAAAACAAAAAGACACGGAAGAGGGTTTACTCAGGGTCAGTATGAAAGATGAAGGCCCCGGGTAATGGCTCCTGGTCGCCTACAATCTTATGATACTTTCGTAGTCAAGCGATAGTGGATACGTTTGACAGAACCTGACAGGAACCGCCACTATTCATTACTTGAAACCTGACACAGCTATACGCAATATAGTTTCATTTCTGCCAGCTTGCGGTTTTTGCGCTGGTCAACTAATTTATCACCCAACAATTGAAATCCCGTATCCCGCTCTGTTCCCCTTACGAATCCCACATCCCAACCCCACAAAAAAACGAAATCCCGCTCCCGCTTGTAATTGCAATTCCCGCTTCCCGCCCCTGTTTTTAACCAAAATCCCGAATATCACGGCAGAAAAATGCTAAATCCCGCATCCCGCCAAACCTATTGGGGACCCTCACAAATGAATTCTGGACGTCCGCATCGTGAACAAATTCCTTTCAAAACGCCAGCTACCAAACAGCTGAATCAGATATTCACTTTACGAAAAGTATCACAGTTCACTTCGAATTTCTTGAGCTATCCTATTTCTCCGATTGCATTCAAACAGGTTTTACGATGCAGCTTGCCTGTGGAACGTGATGTATAAAACACGTCATTGCGTTACTAGGTAACAGCGCTCATACATATGTACGAACCCCACTCAAGTGGGGTTCGCACAATTACACACTTTGACCGTGTTGAAGTCGTCATGCGGGCCTAGTTTCTTGATGTCTTTGTTTTGATGTTAAACATGCAGTTTCTTAACTCCTTGAAATTTTAACAGGAAACTAGAAATTCAAATGAAAGTCTCTTAGCGAGGTCTTAACAATTTTTTGGCGATTTTATTAGTTTATAAGCCTTACGCATCTCCTTACAGTATGGGTTGTCTCCATGGTTGGTAGAAGACACTGTAAAGGCTGAAAGTAAAATTAAATCACTGTATTACTGAAATGATATAATTTTTTTGTCCTAAACATTCAAAACCCACTATTTCCAAGAAACATGAAAAAATATAAAAATAGATAATGGAAATACCGCTTAGCACTGCAAACTTTTCAATGCATACTTGTTCTGACCAGCATTTGTTTCATCTACAGCTATGTAAGTACAATAAAGATGACCAACCTATTTATGTCGATATTGGCGAACAAACAGACGTTCAGTGTGACATTAGCGATGGAAAGGTCGCCCTGATTTACCCTGTACGGTATGTAAACCATACTCTTTGAAGTGCACTAGGTATTTAAGAGTAAATGTTTAAGAAAGAGTACTTGAAGTCAATGGCTAGACAGCTGTAAATTTTAATACCGTTACTAACTTATGCACATCAGGTTTTTGTTATGCATACTCCTACCTTATAGCAATTAACTTTTGTCCTACTACCAGGCGTTGATCGAAACCATGAAACAAAAATCCACGCGACTCACTCTATCTCTCATTATTTTTATTGGTAAAGCATATTTTTTAAGCTCAAAATGGAACAAAATGGAAAGAAGTGACCAGCCAAAGAAGCAATGAACAAACGTTCAAGTTTGCAGTTCTTAGTCTCAAAACAGACGCTTACTGTAGTTTTATGAGAGTGAGACGTTTCGGTAAATGTTATTCTTTAATCTTGACTTGGTCTATAACTACTGTCTAAACACGACTTGAATTACCCACAAATCTGCACAATGTTACTTTTGATATTGTCTTTCGTTCACATTTCCCTCACTGAAAGTGGGTATGCGTAGAGATGACAAGTTTCTATAAAATTGATACTGTGCTTCGTGTATATCCGATAAAGCACGGTATCGCAGAGGTCCTGTCTTCGAATGAGGTTCAAACCAGATTATTTCAGGTTTAATTTTCAAACTTTCTAAGTTGAGCAGATGGATACGACGGTCTCTGACTCTAAGTCTTTCCTCTGCCGCTCAGATATCAGATGTTTCACATTACGAGTTCACGTGACAAACTCACAGTTGATGCCAACACTGGTCTGCCCTGTTCTTTCTATTCTCTC
>JAHPZR010011845.1:0-12500 GCA_019787425.1 Platygyra sinensis
TGACTGATTGACTGATTGTTGATTGATTGATTGATTGATTGATTGATCGATCGATCGATCATGATTGATTGAAGCTGCTAGCTATTAAACATTGGACTAGCTTGTGAACGCAGACCCAGCTAGGCTTGTTGTTTTATATACTGGTATTTTCCGCAGGAAAAAAAAAAAAAGTTCAATAGAATTGTTAATCGTACTTCGATGCCTCACAACCCACCAAGGCTACTCACCAAGGCTGTTGGAAACGGTTTTTTTTCTGCGGCGTTGATTCGCTGAGATGGTAACGGCTATAATTAAGCAGGAATCTCTCAAAGATAACTGCCATACTTAAAATAGATTCCCATCGCTTTTGTTTTTCAACATCCTTGATGTCTATGTTTTTATACAGCTTTGTGGTGTTTTCAAACAAGTTGACAGCCTCCTGAAAAGACCAAAATATTAATATTTCAGATACGAAATCAGTCCAACCACAATTATTAAATGACTGAATTCAGAAATTAATGACATTAATTTTAGTCAATATAGATCAGTCAATTAACGAAAAGAATAGGTACCTGAAAGGAAGTGTTTTGCAAGACATCTAATTTGTCCAGTGCAGAAATGAATTTTTTTTCCTGGGTGAAGAAGAGGTGAATCAAGTTCATAATCTTCTGTCTGAGTTGATGTACGTAAAAAAAAAAAATTGAAAGAGCGTGGATAGGCCAGTTGAGTAACCAACAGTCCACGTTAAAATAAAAAAAAAAAACTGAGCTCAATTCTTACCAATTCTGCAATTGTTGTTTTCTTTAGTTTTTCGGAAGTTGTTGATGTTGTGGTTGTTGTCACGGTTGTTGCAGTTGTTGCTGCTGTCGTTTGGGTCGTTTCTGCGGTTGTTTCTGTTGCTGCTGTTGTTGCTTTGTGCTGCTGCCGTTTCTGCGGTTGTTGCTGTTGTTGCTGTTGTTGCTGCTGCCGTTTCTGCTGTTGTTGCTGCTGTTCTTCCGATGCTGTTGTTGCTGCTGCTGTTGTTGTTGTCGTTGTTGCTGTTGTTGTTGCCTTTGAGCTGGAGCTGTTCCCGTTGTTTTCTTTGTTGTCAGATTTGTTGTTTGTGCCGTTGTAACTGTCGGGGAAATTATTATCAATGACACGTTTACTGCTCTGTTATTGCTTGCCGATCATACAAATCTGCTGTTTGCTGACAAGGATTTGAAGTCGCTATAGAGTCTAATCAACATCGAATTGCAGAAAGTCTATGCCTGGTTAAATGGTAACAAGCTTCCATAAATGCTAAGAAGTCAAACTTTTTCATATTCAGACCATCGCAGGCGAAGCTAAGCTGACAGATTAATAATACTGAATAATAGCGAAACTTCTCTAGAATGCAAAGACTATGTAAAGTTCTAGGAGTACTCGTTGATAAAAACTGGCTTAACCTAAAAATATATTATTAATTTCTTATGTTCTGTGTCTTATTATAGGTTCTTTCTCTTCTCATGTAAATCCCAGCTATTTGTGAATATATTTGTATACCTATTCCTATTTGAAAATACCGTGGTCGTAATCAGGCATGATACAAAAAACGAAATTGTAGCGTTGACACTGATTAAAAAGTTTTTTTAAAAGAGTAAAACGTTTCGATCATATCGGTGACCTTCATCAGTTACGTAAGCAGATAAGACTAACGATGGTAAAATAGGCAAGTAGGTGACAAATATGCATGACGCGCGTGTTAAAAAATGTTCTAAAAATTCTTGAGATTGAGGTATACACGTGGAAACTCAACGTGCTCTGGTTCCATCGGGGACAAACATGAAGAATTGACACGTTCTGGACACAAAAACCACTAGACGGACCGATGGCTCGATCGTCGTCACTGTATACCGTAAGCCTACAAATACAGACAAGTACCTAGATTTCGACTCGCATCATCATGTTCAACACAAACGCGCCGTTGCACGGACTTTACTAGATCGGGCCACCTCTGTTCCGTCCACAGACGAAGAAAAGACCGCCGAGGTTCAGCGTGTAACCGCGACGCTAAAAGCCAACGGCTATCCGGCACGGTTCATTGACAGTTGCAAATCCCGTAAACCACACGAAAGACAGGATAACCAGGCAGTCACGCGTAATTTAATCGTACTTCCCTACGCAAAGAGCGCCTCTGAGAAAATCACGTTGACTCAAATCAACACAACATCAAAGTGGCGCACAAACCCATCCGCGCCGTCGGCTCCTTTTTTAAAAGACCGAAAGATCAACGACAGAAAGAGGACACAAGGGGCACTGTTTACAAGATCAAGTGCAACGATTGCGATGCAGTCTACATCGGCCAGTCGTCACGCGCTTTAAAAACCAGAACTAAAGAACATTCTAAAGCCGCCGCGTGTTTTGACAAGAACTCTCAACTGGCCCAACATTCCCAAAAAACTGGCCACAGCTTTGATTTTAAGAACCTGTCAATTCTTCATGTTTGTCCCCGATGGAACCAGCGGTTGTTTTTAGAAGCGTGGTACTCCAATAAGGAAGAGAACTCAATCAACCAGCACGTTGAGTTTCCACGTGTATACCTCAATCTCAAGAATTTTTAGAACATTTTTTAACACGCGCGTCATGCATATTTGTCACCTACTCGCCTATTTTACCATCGTTAGTCTTATCTGCATACGTAACTGATGAAGGTCACCGATGTGATCGAAACGTTTTACTCTTTTAAAAAACTTTTTAATCAGTATCAACGCTACAATTTCGTTTTCTATTCCTATTTATTTATTTATTTATTTATTTATTCATTTATTTGCCTAATTTTATTATTGATGTATTTTGCTAAATTTTATTGAAAGTTATACAACCCGCACCGATTACCTTTGTTATATGCGGGTGGTATAAATTTATAAATTTATTTTATGGAAATTATTTTAATAAGATGATGATGTAAACAAAATGATGATGAATATAATATCGACTTCATTGGATCTAAAATTAGCAGAGTTGTTGGAATTATTACGCGATTTAGGCCCACCGTTTCCTTTCAGTTTTCGGAATAGCTGATTAATTTCGCTGGTTGCCGGGTTTTTTAACAACCCTAAAACTGCATAGCTTGTAAAAATAATTTGCACCGAATTTTCAAGCCAATGGATGTGGACTTGCAAAGGCGTATTAGCTCCAGTGAAATCTGCACTAAACAAACTAAACACAAGCCAAGCCAAGCCTAGATACGTTGGCTTGCGTGACGACTCCAGTATGTCGCCGAGAAAATTTAATCAGCAATACCTGCATGAATGAAATAACTAAGAACAGAAAAAGCAGGAAAGTGCAGTTAATTGTTAAACTCAACAGAAGGGGACCAATCATAAACAGCAACACAGAGCGCTTTTCAAATAGAAATAACTTACTTTAAACATCTTCAACTAATTTGCGATGTAAAGCTCTTCAAAATTTTCACAAAACAGGTAAAACGGTCTGCATTACGACTACGATATACCAGAAAAAAAAAAAAAAAAAAAAAAAAAAAAAGAATGTAGACGAAATAACTCGAAAGTAACGACTCGCAATTACTAGCAATCAGCGTACCTGTGGGAGATACTTCATGGGTAAACCTCAGCAATTCTCGATACGCGGCAAATACTAGAAAACAAACCAACCAACTGATCGAGAGCTTGTCCCGGTTCCATCTCTACTGCGACAATAGTGTTTTTAAATAAGAGCAGTCTGCACCGCTTATTTACAGCCACTAGGTAAAACTATATCAGTAAGCTACAATATGTTATCTTTATTCAGGCTTCTCATGCAAGCCGATTCTTTCCTTCTCGGCCCAGCTCAGCGAAATAAACTCCAAGTTTGCTATTACTCAACTTATGAATGCAACTTACGTACCAGCAACGGCATTACTGCAATAACAAAGATTGCAATAAGTCCTTCGTGTAAGCGGTTGACGGTACGCCAGCCTTTTCCAAGAGAGATGGTTATTTCTTACATTTTTTTTTTTTTAATTTAGTTTGCTCAATGGTCAAATAAGGAAAATAATCATATCACCATTCATATCGATACGCGGCAAATATTTCAAAACAAACAAACCAATTCATCAACGAGGGTCCACAATAGGGTTCTCAGATCCCGCTTTCCCGCCCACTTTTTCCTGTTAATCTGTTCTTCTTTCCAATTGCTTAAATTGGGAAATTTACTGCGATGATCACTCTTCACTTTCATAATCCCGTTATCCCGCCCTCTTTTACTTGCGAATCCCCATCCCGCCCACTTTTCAAAGACGTTTTTGCGTTAGTTATTAATTTGTTAAATAACAATATTAACGCAGAAACTTTACAAAAATAAACATTACAGAAACGATTATGAAAGGCCTTGCTGTATGCAATGGGTAGCAGATAACTGTAGATAAGTAACCAGAAGTGATTGTTACTTTCCTTCTTTAAACGTTTCACTGTTTTGCTTTCTTTTCTTTTCTTTTTTCCACGTATCAGTGAATGAAAGAGATTGTTCACTCCCATATTCCTAGTCCCGTTGTTTTGGAAGACAATCAGCTGAGTATTTTAAGATGCGTGCTATTTCGTGCGTCTGACATTCGGATGTCGCTAGCCCTGTTCTGTTGTATCATGTGTTTTCTTTAGATAGGAAGATTTGGCCGATATTATCGCCATCCACCGAGCTAAATAAACTTGCATCGTCAAATTGCCGAAAAAAAAATCTAAAAAATGTTAACTGAGTATTTTAGCTAAACACTTTAGCCTGCTACTAAACTGAACAGCTCGACCAAATGTAGACACTCTCTCTAGAAGGAAGTTCGCTTTCCTAACTGAAGTGAGTAAAGTGGAAACGCTTTGTGATTCGTCCTCCTCGTCGATTTCCTTCTTCTCTGCACTACTAAATGTCTCATACCCGTCTTTATCTTCAGAACGATGGACATCTCCTGTAAGATCATCACTTTCTCTAGGCACAATTTCTCTCTGATAAAGAACATTGGGCAAAGTTCCTGCTCTAGCCATTGTGATTTCTTGTCTAACAGATCCCGGTTCAGTAAATTACTCTCACCGCTATCCGGTGTGGCCATACTGGATACAACAAGCCTATTAGCACTCGTATAAAGGTCCAAAGACTAGAAAAAACTAGAAAAGATCGGGACTGAGGACACTGAGGTCAAGAATACAGACGCAAATGTCGGAAATGGACAAATGTCATTTATGTCAGAGACAAAAGATCACAGTAGAACTCAAAGACCTCTTACGGTCTGATACTAAACTTAGAGTAAGCGATACTGGATACATTTGACGGGACCTGACAGGTACAGAGCCGTTGCTATTCAGTACTTGAAACCTGACACAGCTATACGCACGAAAGATTCATTTCCGCCAGCTTGCGGTTTTTGCGCTGGTATGAAGTCACGTTGGAATTGAAATCCCGTATCCCGCTCCGTTTCCCTTGCCAATCTCGCATCCCAACCCCCCCAAAATACGAATTCCTGCTCCCACTCGCAACTGAAATTCCCGCTTCCCGCCCCTGTTTTCGGCTCAAATCCCGAATATCACCGCCAAAAATAGCCAAATCCCGCATCCCGCCAAACCTATTGGGAACATCAACAGCTCTTCCCGGTCCTATCTCTGCTGTGGCAGTAGTGTTCATAGGCGTAAGAGCCGGGGGTGGTGGGGGGGGGGGGGCTGCACCCCCCCCCCCACCCAGCTGCGGAAATTATGTAATGTTTCGGGCAACACGCTCTTGATTCGGTCAGCGACACTTGGGAGAAAGCATTATAAAATATTGCTGTTGGCTGATTTCCAAAAGTCATCAATAAAGTTTCTAGTTAATTGATTTATAGGTAATTAGATGCCCGAAAGTGGCGTCTTCATAGATTTGGTACTTTCAATTGAATAATATCGTGTAAAATGTAAAGTGTATCGATCGTTTCGCTAACATTTGCTGCAGTTCGCGCCTAATTTTCGCGCCAATTTCGCGGAGAGAGGAAAACATTTTGACGGCCGGTTGAAAAGTTCACTTGTAGGGTTGTTTTCAACCTCGTTCCCAGGGTCCTCTCTCTACTTCGAGAAAGTACCCTGGTCACGGCTGGTCACGTGTCTAAGCATGCCAGCCCAAGCCGCACGGAGGGTGGGTCCTCAACTTAATTTTGTCAACACCTTCTAGGGAGGTTAATGTTGCGCTGCCATACGGACCGACGCTATTTTGAAAAGGAAGCAAGTTATTTGTCGGAGATCCTTTCTGGCCAGTGCTTCGGCTCTACTAGCCTGCGTAGCTGGCGGTATTGTAAGCGCACACGGAATAAAGTTTTGGGGCGCCGACAATTACAAGCGAGCTGCGAAGCCGCGAGGAGAATGGGGAGTGGGACTTTAAAAAAACCGCCTGCACGAAAACAATAGGTTTTTGAATAGTCCGTACACCAGTGTGCGGGAAAAACGGATTGGTCGAGAGAAGTCAACACGTCAATCAAAAATAAAGTTTCGCGGCGGTGCGAATCAATACGGCCATACGGATTTACAATCAATACTTTAATCTGAGTAGGCTGTTCACCACACAAGTTTTTTTACATTCAACTCTGCGGCGAGGTGTGATTGTTTCCTGGTTGACATCGAAAGGCATGTTTTCTTTGTTGGTTGCATTTGAAGGAGTCGATTCTGAGAAATTCAGTGATTTCTTTAGGGGTAGAACGGCCCTAGTATAAATTATTTTTCGCTTGATGACTCCTGTCCGGTGAAGCCACGGACGACGGAAGAAGACGTTTGATCCTCACTTGCGTATCTCGCGTATCTTGCGTATCCAAACTGATCTAGATCAGAACTTCCACGTTTCTTTCTAGGCCGGAGAGAATGAACCGCACAAGTTCAACTGCGTTGAATATTTTCCCACCACAAGACTCGACTCGATAAAACGCTAGACACCGCAATGTGCAGGCCAATTTCTGAGCAAAGTTCTGCTAATGTCGTGCCTTTACGCTTCTTGCGACCTGAAGATTTCTTATACATAAATTTTCCATCGAAATGTGTTTGGTAATTTTCTGAAAATGAACTTTTTTTTATTTTCAGGTTGACACCACGCAACCTACAAAAGTCGTTAGCGCTTTCTTCTTGGGTTTTTCTTCCAACTGGCTGTACGCGTATCTCCCTTTGCAAATCCTCTTTTATCCACCATGCGCAATAACAAAGGTAACACGATCGCCTTTACACCTCTATTTCGTGAGAAAATTGTCGGCTCTAATTGGTTGAATTAACTGAGATCAGTTGAGGTCAATAAGGTGATAAAAGTAGGCGGTATTCAAAATACCCAAGTTCTCTGGCAGGCGGTATTTCTCGCGGCTTGGCCGCTCGGCCGCCAAAATTTTATTTCGCGCGCGCCTACAATACCGCCAGCTACGCAGGCTTCGGCTCTACCTGAACTTCTATGATTATGAGATGTTGATTGAGAGGGAACTTTGCTTATATTTCACTGCTTTTTTAAATAACGGTCAACAAACTGCTTCGGATTAATTTAATCAGTTTTTCACACCAAAGGAATTAATTGACCGTGAAGTTATCAAAGGGATACATTCAACTTGGAGATACTTTTCTTGACCGAAAACTTGATTTATCGCTAAACAGTTTTGAAACAAAAGCCAATGCATTTTACAACACGGGACCGATGTCGTTGTTGTTTACAAAATTTTACGTTGCAAGAGAATCGAATGACCGCCAAACTTTCGATTCAATGAATTCAATCAAATTCAAAGCTAGTCTCTGCCAAACACTGGACGTATCAAACTCTAAACAAATACATAAATGCCTCTGTTATGATCTTGCCGGTCGAAAAATATAAGCTGCTTAATTAATCAAGCGTATTTTGCGTGCAGACGTTGTTATCAAATTCTTCGTACATAATTTTCGCTGCAAGAGAAGGAAATGACCGTCAAACTGTCCATGGGAATAATTAAATCAAATCCAAAACTTTCTTTGATGGCGAACATACGACGTGTTTGACTCTAAACGAATGAGTAAATTCATACGTTGTGATTTCGCCTTATGAAAAATAAAATTAAGTTCACCGCGCGTTCCATTTACTGTTGTGGTTTTCAGTTCCAAGTTCTTTGCCAAATTTTTTCACCGCCACAAATTCCAAAGACCGTGCAACTCTCGATGGGAAAAATTCGGCCAAATGTGGAGCTAACCTTTTAGCCGAGCATTGAACGCATTGAACTCATATATCGAATGTATTAAACGATTCCTTCGCTGTGAGTTTGCCGTTTTACAAATTCCACTCCCTACTGGGCTCAGTAGGTGAGCTCAGTGGAGACAAACTATAACCTTCCAGCCCCTCCCTTCAATCACATCTCTGGAATCTGCTAAAATCGAGCAGACACGTGACCAGCCGTAACCAGGGTACTTTCTCGAAGTAGAGAGATCACCCTGGGAACGAGGTTGGTTTGTTTTAAGGTTTTTCACTGACGTTCGGTCGATTCTCTGTAAACTCCGTGGACAAGAAGTGAAAAACGCAGGTGACTAAAGATCAAGCGGCCGTCAAGGTCAACAAGGCGAAAGGTAAGTACTACACAAATTCCATCAAGTAATTTGTTTATTCTATTCGATCGATTCTATCCGTAAATCTCAGCACTGAAGTATCACATAATACGAGTTGATGTCACTCAGCTGGTAACTACCGGGTATTGACTGCTTTTTCAGCCTTTGTCCCTAAATGAAATGATATGTCGTATCTGGAAAAGACTCTCAAAACTAAATAGTTTTCATTCCTATATTAGTGTTGCTGCATTTGGCAGACATTATCTTCATCATTATTCACATTTATCAGCTTTATTCATCGGTGTTGTTTCGCTAAGTTTGTTCGATGTTGACATACTGCACGTCAACATGCTAAAAGGCGGAATACCTGCGGGCTTTAGTTTTTACCGATGTCACGCAATATCAACAATTTTTCGTTTGAATGAAAAAATCGGAATAGTGTGACATCGATTAAAGAAATTCACTCATAGTTAAAAGCGATTTTATCAGAGGGGGGAATACCGCACAGTACATTGGAAAAGTGTTATACTGTAATATACATGCGCATGCGGTGCGGTGCGGACGCACTAAAGTTTGCTCCGTTGTAAACTGGAAATTTTGAGACCAATTATTGATGCTAACATGCCCAACGTTACTATTAAGTCGTTACAGAAACAAAATAACACTCTCAAAGATGAAATTGCTGCCTTAAGGAAGAATTTTGACAGTTTTCAACAGTTTGTGAAGACAAGTGAGGTACAAGGAGCCAATAATGGCGGCCATTCTTGTTCGGTGGACGCAGAGACATCGACCCATTTGGAGTTCTATGGTAAATCGTATGATAGTCTTAACAAATTCCAAGAGGAGGCAAGAAGAAAGCTTAGCCTGCCCTGGTCCCGTCTCGATGAGCTGGCTACCAAGGTAGACGAAATGTCAAGCACTCTCGATCAGCTCCTACGCTACAGTTATCAATATAACATTAAGATCCTTGGTTTTCCTGAGACTGATACCAACGAATCAGCTTCTACAACCACTGATTTATGCCTAAAGTTTTTCAAAGCAACAGGAGTGGAAATCTCATGCTACGACATTGACATTGCCCATCGAGTTCCCAAGAGAAATGCAACTCCTGGTCCAAGACCAATAGTTTGCAAATTTACAAGAAGGATTATCAAAGAAGAAGTCATGAACAAACGGAATGACGCTTGCAAAGTCACAGCATCTTCTGTTGGCATTCCAGCCGACTGCTCTTTTAAAGACGTGAGGTTATTCGACCATCTCACTCCCCAAATCCAACAACTCCTGGTAGATGCCAAGAAATTTCAAAATCGGAATGGCTACAAATTTTGCTGGGCGAAGAATTTTGTTGTTTATCTGCGCCAAGCCGAAGATTCTCGTCCTATTTTATTTAAATCTCGCGCTGATTTAGAGAACTTTGCAGAACGGCAAGGCCTTCCTTTGAGCTAAGTAACTTCTATTATCGTTTTTTAGTTTACATGTTTTCTTGTTTCTATGATGGCTAGTGACTCGAATTTATTGTCTGTCCTTCCCTTTAATCATTTAGATGACAGCTTGTTTAATTTAGCACTTTACGAAATGTCCCATGGTCCTGTAAATTATGACGAAGATCGTCTGGAATCGCTTTTATTTAATCCTATTGACCGGCCTGCGCTTGGCAATATGCTTTCCAATTATGTCGATCCCGACTCAAATTTTGAATTTCGTCTTCCTTGTAGTAATTATATTGTTGAAGAAGAACTCAATAATCAAATTAGTATAGCAAATAGCGCGGATGTATTCTCCATTATGCACATTAATGCTCGTAGTTTGCTTAAAAATCTCGACAACTTTTACAGCGCTGATTATATTACCGTGAACACCTAAAATATGTCTGGAATGTTTGTGTTGTAACCAATCACATGCGAGATCTTCACACCACAGAAACCACAGGCAACGAACCGTTTCCTTAATCGGCCACGGAACAAATTATTTTTGTTTTGTTTAAGATACAAACTGTCTTATTAGGAATTTAAAACACCGCTGTTCCCCAAGATCAGTGCTGAGGACCGCATCCAGGTCATCGTTCGAGTTTAGAAAGAAAAAATTTAGAAGCCAACGCGACGCGACGGCGACCAGCTTTCCATGTAACGACATCACATCAACAATCGTGATTAGCATAATCCTTGCCAATATTTTTTGTAGAACAAGGGTTGATTTGTGTGGGCTAACAATTGAACCCTCGAACTACTGTGCCGGCAGAAGTTCCTTGATCGCAAGATCGCAAACTGGAAAGACCGCCGAACAAATTTGCGATCAGGCGTAACTAATTATTCCGATTTCGATCGTTACAAAAAGTTTGAAAATTCGCACGCCAAACCGTCGCGTGCGTCCGCCGGCACATCGGCTTTGTAATTTATTTCAAAATCGCTCAAACCTGTATTTTTCGCTATTATAGCACATACTGCAAACAAATGGGAAGGAAAAGTAATTGTTTACTTGCTTGTAAAAAGACTGAATGTTAAAACAAAACGAAAATAATTTGTTCCGTGCCCGTTAGGAAACCATTCGTTGCCTTGTGGTTTCTGTGGTGTGAAGATCTCACATGTGATTGGTTACAACACAATAAACATTCCAGACATATTTTAAGTGTTCACGGTAATATAATCAGCGCTGTAATTGATCATGATGAATATGTAAACACCACCTTCCGTTATTGGTGTAAAGGAAACTTGGTTAAATGATACAACTTCAGAGTTAGTGAATATTACCGGGTACAATTTTATTTCAAATCATCGGTTATCTAAATCAGGTGGAGGAGTCGGTATTTATTTGAAAAATGGTCTTGACTATAAACTTCATCCGGAATGTAATTTCTCTGACCCTGAGGTAATTGAATCACTTTTTGTGGAAATAATCGTGCCTCAAGGGAAAAACATCATTGTAGGCTCTGTCTATAGATCGCCAAATTATCACGTAACTGCCTTCTTAGATAAATTTAATGATATTCTCTCCATTATTTCGAAAGACAACAAATGTTGTTATGTGATGGGTGATTTTAATCTAGATTTGCTTCAGTACAATCATCATGCGCCCACCCAGGAATTCATCAAATGTCTATTTTCACACGCTTTTTTACCACTCATATCCAATCCAACTCGCCTGACTTCCCATTCTGCAACATTAATTGACAACATATTTACTAATCGTCTCTCAACGCATGTCTTCACCGGTATTGTTCTCAATGATTTATCAGATCATTTTCCGATCTATGCTTTCTTTTATGATGAAGCTTTGCCGCACAAAAGTGAGAAGAAACTTTTTAAGCGCTCATTTAAAGAAGACAATTTAAACAAATTCAATGAATCTCTTGCACTTACTGATTGGTCGAAACTTCTTAACACGGATGACCCTAATGAATCCTACAATAGATTCATAAATGAATATTCGAAGAAATTTCACGCCTCCTTCCCGATAAAATGCATCAAAGGTAAACAAATGAACAAGTTTAGGTCTCCTTGGTTGACCCCAACCATCCTGAAATCTATAAATCGGAAAAATAGGCTTTATAAAAAATTAATCAAATCACCCAGTAAGTCTTGTGAACTACAATATAAGACGTATAAAAATAAATTGAACCACATAATTCGCATCGCCAAACGTTCCTATTATGATAATAAGTTCGAAAATGCCAAAAAGGACCTCAGATTAACTTGGAAATTGCTAAATGAAGTGATAAATAAGCAAACGAGCAAGCCCTCATTGCCTTCTTCCTTTAAATGTGAAGGGAATTCAATCACAGATCTCAAGGTGATTGCTGACAGTTTTTGTAAATATTTTACTAATATTGGCCCAAGCCTTGCAAGTGCTATACCAGCAGTTAATTCTAATTTTCGCTCATTCCTCATCAACAATAATAATAATCCTATTATTTTAAAGCCAACTACTACAATAGAGCTTGAAAACATTTCTAAAACATTAGCTTCTGGGAAAGCCCCTGGTTATGACAACATTTCAATGCATGTAATCAAAAACTCTTTTCAC
>JAHPZR010011846.1:0-17500 GCA_019787425.1 Platygyra sinensis
GAGGAGGAGGAAACGAAAAGCAGGAAAGAAAACTCAAGGACTGCTTTGGATGGTAAATTCATTACCTAAGCACAAGGTTCCACGAGTGTTTAAAGCCCGTCTACAGTTGTCGTTAGCGAGAATGTATTTTGTCAAGGTATGGTTGCTCTATTAAATCCAGTTTGTAATTTACTTTCTGGAATGCTTCATGTTTATAAGAGCGAAGTACGTGTTGCAGTTTTCGAGACGTGATGACCTCCAAAACACTGGCATCGATCCGATCCGGCGATTGAAAATCGTAGAATTGTTTGGACCTTTATTTTTGAAGCTGCGGGAAGGAAAGCGGAAGGTAGCATTTCATACAATTACCGATTTCACATTGTTACACGTTTTAAGTCTTAACTACAAATAAGCGATGTAATTTTTTCTCAATGCTTGCAGCGAAATTCGTCGGATAAGCGAACAGGATGTGCTCCCTAAGCGGTCTGCAGATAATATTACGCGGTCATATTTTCGACACTATTTACACAGAATTTTTGTCGAACTGCTGTCTTCCAAACCTTCGAAAAACTCTGCGAGTCTAACAATTTTGTTCAGATATCATGTAATGTTAAAGGATTAGTCTTCGACTTTTATCTGAATCGAAAGTGAAATAAGTGTTGGTTGGCGGCGTATGGTTGCGACTTGTTTACATATCAGTAAGCTTATATATCGGTCGTAATGCTTCGTAATTTATCGCGCGACTTTGCCGGATATGTTATAAATACTGTGGGATTGGAAGATATAGGTTGTCGTTAGTATCTCTACAAATTGCTGGTTGGCTTTCAGCAGAAAATTTTGAAAATAGCGTTTGAAAGTCTGCGGAACAAATTCCACTAAGAGTTCTTCAATGGTTCTCACAGAGATAGTTCGCTTGTTCGATAATTCGACAAAATCAACCATCGTTTACGTTTTTATTGTACTATTGACCGATCATCGCTATTAAATTGTATAGTATATCTTTCTTTAAATCTGGGATATCGCTGCAACAGCCGATAGCACCTCTGGAAGGCGTTTCTGCGCACTTTTCGAATATGTTTTGCATCATCCTCAAGGAAATGAGAGGACGAGAGATATTCGATCTTCCTGGGTAGACGTCACACCGGCTGCTGGACCCATTCTCCTCAGACTCGGTCGTGCAACAACATGGCGGTGTTTTGGAGCTATTTTCGAGATTTCGTCGGGGCACAGAAAATCGAGGATTTATCCGAATCAAAAATTTTTTTCGCAGAAGTATTTCAAATAACAAGTAGATTCGTTTTAGCGAGAAAAAAAATTGGGGTTAGGTGCACTTTAAACTGTTTGATTGATCGATAATGAGTGCATAAATAGACTATAGAGTGCAAATGGAGGTTAAAAATTGCAATATAGAAGTTACTATGGAAACTATAGGGGAAGCGCGAAATTTAAATGCAAAAAGGAAAATGGCTGAAAGCCGATTTGCTTCGTCTGACGAAAAAAGTTGTTAACAAGCTGAAACTAAATGCAAAAGAAAAAACAAAAGCATTACTAAATAACTTGGCACAAACATGGTTGAAAGTCTAGGAAAACTGGAGAAATGAATCAAAGAAAATTCAACCCTAAACTGGAGGAGTATGAGGACGAAGATATCGATAAAAGGCCTGGGTTACAAATGTTTTATGCTGAATGCGTACCAAAGATGGATTAGAGTAGGAACCCGCGGAGAGTTTGAAGTCCGTGTTGGCAGCCCTTGACCGGCATTTGAAAGAACATTACTACAAGTACTCAATTATACGGGACCGTGGGTTTTATTCGTCCAAGTTAGTGGTCGAGGGAAAAGTAAAACATCTTCGACAGCAAAGAAAAGGGAAGACTCCGAATGCGGCAAGTGCATTGACAAGCAAAGATGAAGAAATTCTTTGAAGGGCAAAAACTCTCGGCGATTCTAGTCCAGGAACAACTAAAGGCAGCAAATGTTGAAAGGCAGTCTATTATTCAGGTGACCGGCCACGCAAATGAAAGTCGCCGGACGACTACAATGAAATTAGAGAAAGGGAGCACCGGGAGCTATCGCACATTATCAGCAGAACTCTAGAGTCACCAACATCAATCAGTTTCCTAGGATTGTTCTAACCAGTGCGGAACAGATCCAGCAAGCAAGCAGCCATGCATCATGCTTTTACGGTAAAAAAATTTCCACAACTGTGTCAAGCCACGTTTAGCGTCATTCAGGGACAGTGCGTTTCACCCAAAGTTCAGATCAGCATTAACTGTCTGTTCGAGGTAACTATTTCGGTTATAATTATCACTTAACTGATTTTTTATGCTTTCATATAAAAACTTGATCAGTTTAAAACTTTTTCCTAAAAAAAATTCACGCTTGGTTTACCTGTGACAAAGTTGTAATTGATTGGTTGAAATAAAACATGTGAGCAGTTTGGAAGCCATTTCAGATCAGTTATGTGCCCATAAGAGCTTGACGGTCGGGTTTTGTAGTTTTATTTCATAATTTTGTTGAGAATATTATAAATAAATAGTATGATGGCTCGTGCATTTTGTGATATATGGTCACTCGTGATGCTTTCATGTTCTCAAATTGCACTCGCCTGAGGCTCATGCAATTTTGAGAACTTGAAAACATTACTCGTGCTCATATCCCGGGGGGGGGGGGGGTGCTCGGGATTTCAAGTGACGGGGATGATCGAATGGAGCCAAAAGTCGTGCTCATATCCCGGGGGGGGGGGGGGGGTGCTCGGGATTTCAAGTGACGGGGATGATCGAATGGAGCCAAAAGTCAAGACCCAAAAAAATCTTTAGGGCTTCCAGCAAAACCCAAAAAAATCCCTGGACCAAAAATTAACCCCCAAAAAATCCCATGCCGATTTTGTGGCCCTTGAAGCTTCCAGAAAGGGGTAATGCTATAACACAAAGAAAAACATTGAAAATTGAACACTCGTGTTCGTTTATTCATCATACCATCTGAATATATATGTATCCTTTCCCTCATCTGGCAGTCATTTTAAAGGGGCTCAGTCACGGCATCTTGAGTTATTTTGAACATCGAAAAAAATAACCGTTAAATTGAAGGAAACCTAAAAATAACACTTTGTAAAGATAGAAAAAGATCAAAGAGACGATAATAAACCATAAAGGAACAAGGATGGTTAAGGATGGAGAAGATTGACGCGGATTGCAAACAACGAATTTGAAAAGTTGTGCTAAGCTTTTCAAACGTGACTGAGCCCCTTTAACAATGCTAGAGTGGGTGCTAGAGACACCCTAGCCTGCAAACAGGCTCTCCGTATGGGCTATTCCGAGATTTGCTTTCGAACGGCGCGCGGGAGTGCGAGAGAGGGAGAGCCTGCAATGGTCCTTGTACCATTTGAGTTCTGCCTCCTTTCCGCTTGACTGATCTGTCAAGTTACCAAATTTAAATGAACCAATCACAACGAAAGCGGAAATGACCTTGTAGGTCAAGACGGCTGTCAAAAATGAAACTTTCGATATACGTGCGCTTGTTTACATGTAAGTACCGTTGTTATGAACTCGAATCCAGAAACTCCAAAGAAAACATTTCGACGAAAAGCTGGAAGAAAACCGCTCGATTTATAAAAGTGTTCCCTGCCAATAAATTATATTTTCACATCCCACTGTCGAAATTGTGCCACGCTTTGAAGAGATGACGTTCAGTTCGCGTCATCTACTATTACATAACAACCGAGTTTCATTATGCGAAACGTGACTCAGCGTATGGATGTTATGTATGGGTAAAAACGTAATAGACATGTTAGCCCAATTTAGCCCTTCTTTTAGCCGAAATTTTGATATTTGTGTACTAAAAATAACTGACCTCAATGTTAACACCTCCATATTCTGAAAGGGGAGAGTCACGTTTCGCGTAATGAAACTCGGTCGTTGTGTAATAGTAGATGACGGCGGTAACTTTGTCACGTTTCACAAGCTGATCGTTCGCATTGTAAATGACAACGAAAGCTTGAGCCGCCTATGTTCCAGTGCGATAGGATCGTCCAAATTTGTTTACTTTTAGCGCCTCCATCTTCCTGAAGTCGCATGACACCAAGCTTCGTTTGAAATATAAACATGCGCGAAAAAACATTCACGCTTCACGGTTGAACGCAAATGGTGGTATTTGACATGTGTCAAGGTGAATTAGCCAATCAGCAATTTACGTTCAGAATCTGAACGTAAATACTCAAAGCGTGCAAGGACCATTGCAGGCTCTCCCTCTCTCGCCCGCCCCCTAGCTAGCTTTTGACCGCGCGCAAATCTCGGAATAACCCATACGGAGAGCCTGTTTGCAGGCTAGAGACACCCAAGAACCGTGGGTTTTGTTTCAACAACAGCAAAACACGTTTGTTTGTGCTTTATTCGCAGAACTACGCGGCCAGAGCACTACCGATTCTTTTTAATACCCCCCCAAAAATCCCTACTCAAATCAAGCAACCCAAAAAAATACTTGCCAAATTTTCGTACCAAAAAAAATCCCGGAATCGAAAATTTCAAACCCAAAAAATCCTTCCATCATCCTCGTCACTTGAAATCCCGAATACCACCCCCCACCCCCCCCCCCTGGGGCTCATCATACGATTTTCTATAAAAAAAAACTTTGACAACGGTATCCAGACAAGTAAACAACTATTCCCTGACCGTATTAAACTTTGGCAGTGTTTTGGGAGTGAATGTATGTCTGTGTGTATGTGTAATGTACACTCTTTTTATGTATATATAAGAATGTTGTTTTTCCAGCCCAGGTTGATATTCTTATCAGTTTCTGCCGATTTTGGGCTGAAAATATTCTTGTCTTATTGTTATTATTCTTAAATTATAGCTTATGAGATTTGACATTTTAATACTTTTTTTGCGGTTTAGTTTATGTCTTTTGTGCTGAATACTGTACATATGTATTACATATGTACCGTTCATCGAACTGTCATTAGCGTTGAACATTTTGCTATAGCTAGCTAGTGCAGGTTATTTTGTTTTGTTGGCTAGTTTCGCCGTTCAGAGAAAGGAATAATTTTATACGGTTAAGTTAAAAACATACAATTGTATTGTCAGATTTACAGCTGTTTCAACACAACATTATATCTATCCTTTTCAAAATCTCAGCCTCGGCTTTATTCTCAAAATATTCTTAAAATTTCGCAAATTTCAGCCTTGATATTCTTATAAAATATATTCTTATAGAAAAAAAAAGAGTGTAGAATTCTAAATAAAGCACACGATCAACCATCTAACCATATGACAATTAAGTCCAGAGTTTATCGTTCTGTCATTCGATCAAATATATAACATGTAAATTGCTTGAAGAGTTTAACATTGGAATTATTCGTGTTATCGCTTAAGTGAAACTTTCAGTTCAAAGTAATTTTAAACATGACCGCTAGTTTAAAACAGGTTTTGGTTTGGAAATTAACTCACCAATAATTGTTCCGGTTTGGTTAAATTGGAAAGTAAGATTTCGCTTTGTTTCGAATAGTAAAAGCGTACCTGTAGTTATGAAGGAAGCAATCCATATGATGACAGGTTCTTCGAAGGCGTTCCAGACATTGACACTCGCGTGTACCATGTAAAATGATGTTAGTACAGTCAGGCCAAAAAGGATAGAGGTGACTCGCTGCTTTAATGCTTTGGCAAAGAGACTACACACATGGGAAAAAAAAACTGCAGATTAGTTTGAGTTTAAGAAACATCCAATAGTTATTTTAGTAAAACAAAGACAAGCAAAATGGTCTCAGATGTATACTTACCTTTGGTAAATTATCTGGCAAATCCGCCCAGTCGAGTTCATATCGATAGCAATCCTTTAAATTTTTATCTTAATGATGCAGATGGTTTACGGACATTTTGAAGTGACCATTTCCGAGATTAAATGGAACTGATCATGGCTTATTAGCGCGCGAATATCCTTTTTTAGTATATACACACTCAGTGATCTTGGTGTTTTAAGCAATCTGATTGGTTCGCTATCTCTGGCTAATGTGTTGAGATATTTCAGCTGTATTGTGTGACACTAAGTGATTTCCATTTCGTGATCTCAACAAAAGAATAGAATCAAGTTTTCTGTAGCATATCAATCATCGATAGGGTGTGTCGCGCGTCGCTACAAAAGGAACAGATCAACAAATGTATTTTTACTTGAGACTAGCTACTTAGATCGATAAGTGATTCTGTACTGTAACCCGAAGAGTAATTAAAACGTGAAGTTTGCGAACACTGGCTTTCACTTCAAGGCATTCGCAAAACAGTGGCACCTCCGACGGGACCAGGCTGGTAACGTAACTAGAAATGGAGAAACTCAAAGAAGACTTGAAAGGTAAACGTAATCTTCTCTTGTTTACATTGGGTAAATCGGAGAGCGTCCTTGCATCGGGGAATGTACAAACGATCAAACGCCATCGGGAGGCGCTTAGTTCCATTGCTGACCAGATCGACGCTCTAAAACTGCAAGTAGTCGAAGAAATGTTTAAAACTAGTGATTCAGAAGAGACTATCGGGGTCTGGAGTGACGAAATTGAGAAAGAGATCGGCGGATGTTGACACTCGTGTAACTTACATTAATGAGCGCTTGGCTAACTTAAAATTACAAGAAGATACCAAAACACAAGAGAGCGAGAGCGAGCTCAAGGCGAAGGAACGCGAAGAGCAGCTTAGATTTGAACGAGCACAACTAGAACAGAAACTGGAGTACGAACGGAAAATCGAAGAAGCGAAGAAAAATTACGCAACCAAGTCGAGCGAAGCTAAAGCCAGCCCCGCCAGCGAGGGAGTGCGCACAAAATTACCCAAGCTCACTATCACAAAATTTAACGGTTCCCATACGGATTGGCTCCGCTTTTGGAACATTTACGAAGCAGAAATCGATAAATGCAGCGACATGGCGGCGGTAACTAAATTCGCTTATCTTAAAGATCTCCTAGAGCCGAAAGTAAGAGCGGGGATTGATGGCCTCCCATTCTCAAGCGAGGGGTACGAACGGGCAAAGAACATTCTTAGGAACAAGTATGGAAAAATGTCGGAGATAGTAAATGGATATGTCCAGAATATAATGGGGTTACCAGTGATCAGTGGCGCAAACCCAGCGAAAATCCATCAATTTTATGAAGCGCTCTCCTTCAATGTTCAAGCTCTCGAGACACTGGGCAAACTAAGAGAAGTTAACGGTTATGTTCGCATGTCAATCGACAAGCTACCAGGGATAAGAGGCGATTTGGTCCGAATGGACGAAAATTGGCAAGAATGGGATTTTCCGAAGTTTGTTTACGCCCTCCAAGGATGGACAGAAAGAAATCCTGTGACCATGAGATCAAGTGACAAGCCCTGGCGCGACTCAAATGCTTTCAACACTCAATTAGATGACGTGCGCCTTCGTGATCGTGGATGTGTTTATTGCGACAGCACTGATCACAAGCCACACGAATGCACCAAAGTTCCTGATTTAAACGAGAGAAAGAAGATTTTCATGAAAAAGCGCCTCTGCTTTAACTGTGCTGGTGATGATCACAGGGCGTCGGAATGCAGGAGCAAGAAAACGTGTTTGTTTTGCAAAAGAAGACACCACACCTCCATCTGTGACAGAGGAAACACAGACAACTCCATGACAGCTACGCAAATCGGGGATGGTCCTGTGGTGTACCCAGTGGTTGTTGTGGAGGTCGCAGGAATTAAATGTCGTGCACTTTTAGATTCCGGCGCAGGAAGTTCTTACGCCTCAGCCGCACTTCTTGATAGAATCAGAGCGAAACCGCATCATTCTGGGATGCGCAAGATTGAGATGATGCTGGGCGCGACCAGTCGAGTGATGGAAGTCTATCGCATCAAACTTAACTCAGTGAAAGGAAACTTTGAAATAGAAGCAGAAGTCACTAAAGTAGAGAAACCTTGCCTCATGCTGATAGACAACCCTCGGTACAAGAAGCTCGTAGAGAAACACCCTCACCTAAAGGGCGTGACAATGGATGACAACGATGAGAGACCCCGCCTACCCGTGCACCTCATCCTAGGAAACAGTGAGTGCCCTAGAATCAGTACTACTGAACCTCAGCGAGTAGGAGGAGAATGGGATCCTGTAGCGTATTACACTAAGTTGGGCTGGACCATCACTTCGCCGGGCAAAGAAATCGACACCACCAGTATGCTTCTCACACAAACGTCAAGAGTCGACTATGAAGACCTTTGCAAGCTAGATGTTCTGGGGTTGGCAGACTCGCCTTCAGGCGATCAGGGCGTGGTTTATGATGAGTTCAAGGAGCAACTGCGGAGAAGTGACGAAGGGTGGTACGAAACTGGCCTCCCGTGGAAAGGGAACCATACCCCTTTACCAAACAACAAGGAAGGAAGCCTACGCAGACTTGCAAGCCTGGTACGGAAACTCGAGAAGAATGGAACTATCGAAGATTACAATGCTGTGATACAGGAGCAGTTGACCGAGGGAATAGTTGAGCGCGCCCCGAACTCTGTCGAAGGACGGGAATTTTATATTCCACACAAGGGTGTTGTACGTGAAACCGCTGAAAGCACTAAACTAAGAATAGTGTACGACGCCTCGGCAAGGGCCTGGGACGGAGCGCCATCGCTTAACGAATGTCTGAACACTGGCCCACCTCTACAAAACCAACTATGGAGTGTACTAATCCGAGGCCGCTTCAATCCAGTTGCCATCACTGGAGATATCAAGAAAGCGTTCTTACAAGTCAGAATCCGATCAGAAGAAAGAGATGCCCTCAGGTTTCACTGGATAAACACTGAGACTAAGGAGATTGAGACACTCCGGTTCACAAGAGCGTTGTTCGGTCTGGGTCCCTCTCCTTTCCTATTGGGAGGGGTCATTGAACACCATCTAGACACGTGGACCCCTAAGAAGCCTGATGTGGTTAGCGAGATTAAGAAGAACCTGTACGTGGACGATCTTATCAGTGGTGGGACGACAGTATCCAAAGCAAGAGAGATGAAGCAGGCAGCAACAGAAATATTTGCTGACGCAGCCTTCGAGCTTCACAAATGGCATTCAAGCGTTCCTGAGCTAGAATCAGCCGAAACCGACCTGAATGCAGACCAGACGTTCGCTAAACAGCAACTGGGCGGCTCGAAAGGGGGAGAGAGCTCGATGCTTGGATTAAAGTGGAACAAGCTGAGTGATATCCTGAGCGTCACTGTCCCAACTGAGAAAGCCGAGAACACTAAGAGGGGAATATTGGCTAAAGTGGCGAGGATTTACGACCCTCTGGGAGTGGCGTCTCCCCTCACACTATGTGGAAAGCTACTATACCGTGATGCCTGCAACCTTAGAATCGGTTGGGATGAACAATTGCCTTCTGACCTAGCCGACAAGTGGGCCAAATGGGAGTCAAGAGCACCGGAGAGAATCACATTCAAGAGAGCCCTTGTACAGTATCAAGAACCAATCAGCAGCATATCATTACATGTCTTTGGAGATGCAAGTGGTGTGGGCGTGGCCGCAGCAGCGTACACTGTCGTGTCGCAACCTTCAGGTGTCACACAAGGCATCGTAGCAGCTAAAGCTCGATTAGCAAAACAAGGCCTCACTATACCACGCCTGGAGCTGGTCGCCTGTCACATGGCAACTAATTTGGCCAACAACGTCAAAGAAGCTCTGGAAGGATATCCCGTTGTCCAAGTTTACTGTTGGTCAGACAGCACAGTTGCTCTACATTGGATAAGGGGAGAAGGTGACTACAAGCAGTTCGTGCACAACCGTGTGCGCAAGATCCAAGACAAGAATTGGATAACCTGGAGACATGTACCTACCAAGGAGAATCCAGCAGACCTGGGGAGTCGTGGAGGACCTGTAGCACAAGACGATGACCTTTGGTGGCGTGGTCCAAAATGGCTCTCAGACCCAAGTGCTTGGCCAGTCGACATTACCACTACCGCCACTGCTGAAACACTGGCTGAAGCGAAACCAGTACGAGAGATATTCAAGCTAGCTAGCGAGCAAGAGGTGGAAGGAATTGATGCAGTCCTTAACAAGTATGGCCTCTGGCGTGTGTTGCGCATTGGCGGATGGATGGCGAGATTTATCCATAACGCAAAGCATCCAGGTAGTGAAAGGAGAACAGGGCCACTAACAACCGAAGAGTTAACCAAACAACGAAGATTCTTGGAGAAGAGAGCGCAGCGGGAAGGCATGAATTCGAGGAGTTACGAAAACGACCGCTTGCAGCTAAACTTACAGCTAAATGACCAGCAACTCCTCGAATGCAGAGGAAGAATACAGGGCGTCTACCCAGTGTACCTCCCAGATACAGCAGTCTACACTGAGAAGTTTGTGGAAGAAGCGCACGAAGCCACTCTACACGGCGGAACGCAGTTGACAATGACGAAAGTACGTGAACGACACTGGGTCCCGCGCCTAAGGAGACTAGTGAAGAAAATAGTGAAGAAGTGCCCAAGATGCAAGCGATTTCAGGCCACAGCCCTTACTGTACCACCTCCTGGGCTGCTACCGCGAGATAGAACAGAAGGATCCACTCCGTTTGAAGTCGTGGGCGTCGACTACGCGGGTCCAATTAAGTACAAAGCCACCGAAAGACGTGAAGGGAAAGCCTACCTCATCCTCTACGCGTGTAGTTTGACCAGAGCATTATACCTCGATCTAGCGAGAACTTTGGAGAGCAGCGAATTCCTTTTGAGCCTGAAGGGATTCATCGCACGGCGTGGCAGGCCAAACACCATCTATTCAGACAACGGCAGTACCTTCATTGGAGCCGCAGCATGGATCAAGCAAGTTCAGAAAGATGAGAAGCTCAATGATTACTTTGCACGTCACCAAATCACCTGGAAGTTCAACCTTAGCCGAGCTCCCTGGTGGGGAGGCCAGTTCGAGCGTTTGATCGGGGTGGTCAAAACAGCTATGAGGAAAACCATCGGCAACGCCTGTCTCACCTTCGATGAGCTGAGAGAAGTCCTTCTGGATGTTGAAATAGCCCTGAATGGCCGGCCTCTGTCCTATGTTGAAGATGACGCACAATTACCAGTCTTGACACCGTATTCAATGCTGTTCAGCCAACCAAACATCCTACCAGAGAGAGAGGCGTACCATGAAGAGATCCCACACCTCAAACGAAGAGCAAAGTACCTGAAAAAGTGTAAGGACGCTATGTGGAACCGCTGGACGAAAGAGTACCTTCGTGGGCTGCGAGAACGTCACACCGTTGCTCAGAAAGACTCTCCTTGTGGAGTTCAGAAGGGAGATGTGTGCCTTATCAAAGACGACAACAAAGATAGAAATAAGTGGAAACTTGGAATAGTGGAGGAGCTAATTGTGGGGCGTGACGGCGTCGTGAGAGCTGTAAAGCTTCGAGCAGGAAAGAGCTATCTGGAGAGAGCAGTGCAGCAGTTATATCCATTGGAGTTATCCTGTGACAAGTCAACAGAGGCAGAAAACCCTCCACTGAATCCTGAAGCGCCAGCCTTTAGACCGAGGCGAGATGCCGCAGTTGCAGCTAGACTGCGAGTCCAAGAGATTGCTGAACGTGACCAAGACGACTAGGGAACATTGATTCACGATTTGAACATTGATTTCAGAATATAAGGTTTTGACGTAAGAAATTTAAGAACTTTACTCGAACTGTATTTGCTTCCGTGACGGAAACAAATAGGGGAGTGTGTTGAGATATTTCAGCTGTATTGTGTGACACTAAGTGATTTCCATTTCGTGATCTCAACAAAAGAATGGAATCAAGTTTTCTGTAGCATATCAATCATCGATAGGGTGTGTCGCGCGTCGCTACAAAAGGAACAGATCAACAAATGTATTTTTACTTGAGACTAGCTACTTAGGTCGATAAGTGATTCTGTACTGTAACCCGAAGAGTAATTAAAACGTGAAGTTTGCGAACACTGGCTTTCACTTCAAGGCATTCGCAAAAAATGAGCTTTATTCACCTCCTAGCGAGTGAATAATGCGTAAGCCAAACAAAAATAAAGCATACTTTTTGAATAAAGCATACTTTTGATTCACACTGATTTGAACGGTGTTTAAGGACCGTTATTCTAGACTGTCACGAGTTTTTTTCGAAGATGAACTATAGATTTTCCATGTTCAAAGATTCTGTAAATAGTTTCGCGAATTCGCGCATGCTTTGTACAGCTTGCACGTTTTCCACGCATGAATTGAGAGGTCAAATTAAATCCATTTTTAATGGTTTCCTTCTGAAAATGTTGTTGAGATCACTTCTTGTGTATATACTAAAACAATTATTCTTCTCAATCTCGGTGAATAGTGGCAGAATATTTACCTCGATTTCAAAGAATAAAACAGGTTTTGCCACTATTCACCTCGATTTCAAAGAATAATTGTTAATTATACGAGGGTACTAAGACGTGTCATAGGAGTCGAGTGATAATAGAATAAGGCAGAGTTGTAGCAAGAAAATGATGATTGTAATTATGGCGAGTATGTGTTACACAGTTAAAACAATCGTCTGACCGACTAGACCGTCACAATTTGACTTTTGGAAAACGCCGCTATTATCACCGGTGTTTTTGTATAAAGAGTGGTGCGTATGGATTATATTTCCTCGAAAGCACAATATGTGACATCTGTAATTTCCCCGGAGATCAGCGAGCAATTAGTAAGAAAAGTTTATGAAAGCTTGTTGTTAAAAAAGCACTGGGTTCAAACAAAGAGAGCTGGTGAAAAAAAAGTGTCATCGGTTATCCATAAACAAACATTTACTGCAAGGGCATGTACGGCGCTTTTTAATGTCTTGTAATTGCAATTTAATGCCGGGATCTGTATTTCAATTATTTTCTTTTTAACATTCATTGTATTAGGGCAAGAAGCAATAGTACACAATAACTGAATGGGCAAAAGAATAGGAATCGGGATGGATTTAATTGAAAAGCTAGTTATATGTATGTTTAGAAAAAGTTGAATTTGTTTAAGAGGAGCGATGACGACAACAAGAGATAAACTGAAAAATTTATTGTTATTTAACAATGAAAATGGAGTTAAAGATTCCGCTATTGAATGATAAAGAAACCGCGAACTTGTTGTAAAGGCTGAGTTACGCAACAATTGGCATTGAGGTGAGACAATATTTTTGTTTTTAAATGAATGGCTGTATAGATATCACAGTAGAGAGGCTGTTGTAATCAGTTTCGCTAAAAAAAGACATTCACACACGTAGAATGACCGCTCTCAAGATGCATTGCCAAGAAATACGCCTTCTTTCGAAGAACGGATTTGTTGAAAGATAACGGAAAACCGAAGCAGTGAACAAGAACTAATCATACCGTCGACCGAACGCACCAGAGACCAAAATAAACAGGACAGCCACTAAAACAAACGGCTCCTTTACAGGAGCCACCAAATAAAAAAAAAAGTTTAAAAAGTTCATGACAAAGATCACTTCAATAGTTCCATAAAATTGATCTGCCACTCATACACAGTCCCTCGCTCTTAGCTATAACACGGACTGATACCAGCTAAAGACAGAATATATGTATAACACAAAACATTCTGTCCCTTCGCTTCAACAGAATCATACAGCATTTCCACGTTACGCATTAATGTCGCAAAAAAATTATATTTCGTATCCACTCTTCCCTTTAAAGTCCCAGACAGCGCGAATTATTTTTCGATTCGTATCGAGCTGTGAAGAACAGCTTTTTTTTTTTTTTTTTTTTTTTAAAAAAAGCATCATTTCTCTGCACTCGTTTATAGAAAGAATAATACATCTTATGCCTAGCATCATGCTCTTCGCATAAGGTCCCCACACAGCGCGACTTATGTTGCGACTGGTATCGAACGTTTCAAGAAATCATACAGTCCCAGACAGCGCGAGTTATTTTGCCACTCGTATCGAGCGTTTTAACAAATCATACAGACTTTCCGCGTTTCCCTCAAGCAATTTAAATACCTAATATTCAGTTCTTCGCTTCAAAGTCCCAGACTGCGCGAGTTATTAGTTTTGCGACTCGTATCAGGCTGTGAAGAATCGCTTAAAACGTATCATTTGTTTGCACACGTTTATAGAACGAGTAATACATAGTATGTCTTGTACCATGCATGGGTTTGCTCATGTTCTTGGTGTTATTTCTTTTGCGACTTGTTTCGAGTTACTTCTAATCGACTTTCATCGAGTCGAGTCGACACGTGTTGGAACGAGTCGTGACGACCCGGTCGAGTCGTGACGAGTCGTCAACATTTTGTACACTCCGACGTCCATCAGTTTTACTTCCGGTAAGCACGATATCCGCTTCCCCTTGCGACTAGACTTCTGGTAAGTCGAGTCGTCAGTGCTCTTAGACGACTCGAGTCGATGCGGGTGTATTGGACATGGATGCAATTCTCTCAACTGTTGATCTTTCAAAACATTTAATCATGGTTGAATCATTCGAAAATTCATACAGCTCGTCAATTTTGTGACCTTCAGTGTCTTCTTTTCCTTTTTCGGCAATCGAGTATGGTTGAACGTGTATGAGCAGGCATTTTCGGGAAATGAGACTTCTATAGTTAAATGTAGCTTCTACTTTTATCATGAAGACGTTCGTGCTAGACTTCATTCGATGTAGAACCTTTCTAAGTGTTTTATACCGAGTCCGTGATGCTCAGTCCGTGTTTTATACCTGAGTCAGTATTTTATACCCAGTCCGTAGTCCGTAGTCCGTAGTCCGTCTGTCCGCAGTCCATGTTTTATACTGACCGCGCTCGCCCCAGGAAGATTGAATGAATTTCTCGAGGATTGCATTGAATATGTTTTTGAGTGGATTGAATAACTATGTGAAATTGAATAAATATTTTATGATTGGATTGAATAAATATTTCCGTGATTGGATTGAATGAATATTTTACTGATTGAATGAATATTTCCGTGATTGGATTGAATAAATATTTCCGTGATTGGATTGAATAAATATTTCCGTGATAGGATTGAATAAATATCTTCGTGATTGGATTGAATAAATATTTCCGTGATTGGATTGAATAAATATTCACTCTGATTAAATTGAACTGAGAAACATGGGTTTGAATTGAATGCTTTTTCGGATTGTTTGAATATGTTTGGAAGATTAAATTAAATGACATTACGCCAAAATGATTGGATTGAATAAATATTTGACTTGATTGAATTTTGCTACAAACGGCGTGCCATAGTTGAGTTCGAACATGAGTATTTCTTCTTTGTTTCCACAATGTGGTAAACGAAAACCGCCTTCAAAAAATGTACGATTTGAAACAATGGAGAACAATACCTATCAATGTATCTGTTAACGATACCTTGGATTAAACTCAAATTAGAAATAAGATTAATATGTCGTACGATATGACATATTTTGGTGAAAAAGAAAAACAATTAAAAGCTCCCGGCAAACTTAACAGCAAATATTTTTCAAGCATTTATGATAATACTAATTTTGGGAAATACTGCAAAGACTGTTTAAAATCCTTTATTTTAAACAAAAGAAGACACATTTTATAGTAGGGAATCCAATGGGGAAACTTTACTTGAACTCGTTTTCTTGTTTTCTTGTTTCTCGTATTCTCTAATTTTACTTGAATTCGTTTGGTGATATATGTTTGTTCTCTTTATAATGTAATAATTAAAAGGCATAGAGGAAGAGTTTTGCTATATAATTTAGCTATAAAACGTTGCTAGAAATATTAAGAAAAGTACAAACATCTGGTAAATTGTTTAAAATAGTTATAATTTTGATTTCAGTCGAACTCGTTCTGAATTTATTATATATCGATACACTCACAAGCAAAGAGAGATCTGTTTATGAAGTGAAGACTTTCCTCTCGCATTTGCAGTTGAGCAGGAGTCGAGAAAGCCAACTTTGGGCCTGTGATTTCAACGAAAGTTGGAACAGAAGATACTCAAATGAAAAACGTCGGAGGTACGTTAAACAAACATGGCGCCCAGGTTGTTTTGTTATACACAACACAATGAAGGTTAGAGGCTTTTTAAGTTACATTAGTTTAATATTGAACACATACCAAGAAATAATTAAATTAAGATGGCTTTTTGGGAGAGATGTAGTTTATCGAAATTTAAAACATTCGATTACATTGCTATGTAGACTTTTCCCTCAAAAGCCGTAAGGGGTAAAAAAGAACTAGTCTTTGTCGTGTAAATCTCGGATAGTATGAAGACCCGTTCTTTTCAAAATGGGGCATTTCTCGTTAAAGGTTTCGCGACGTTTCACACCGGTGGAGATTGACGCAGCCGGTCACCAGTTTCAGCTTGAGCAATTTTTTTTTACTTAATTGGGAATCGAGTTTGAAGGGGCGGTCGCTATCTTTGTTTGGCAAAACACATGGTAGACAACACCGCAAGGTATTATAGGTGAACCGATTTGGGAAAACACACAAAACACAAAAAAAGTAAAACACGGGATTAAAGACTGTTTTGTATCATCTACTAAAAATTTAACAAAGAAAATAATAATAAAATTAATTCGGCGTTTAAACAAAATGCTTGAGAGGTACAAAAAAATAATTCGATGATTTTTAAATTAATAGATAAAACGTGCTCAAATTGCTTTCCAACTTATGTTTTGATGTTACTCTACAAAATTGGGTCGTTGTTATCACTCTAGACTGCTTATTTCATTTTGCATTTTGACGCCGGAATTTGGCTATATCTATTTTCTCGAGAATAAATCGATATTCAGCCAAACAAAGTATGTTGTGATTTTTTTCATATCAAAGTCTACTTAAGGACGTTCGCGCGAAAATTTTCTAATATTGAGTTTTTTCTGAAAATTTTACCATTATACCAAAATATTGCAATTATAGCTTTGAAGGGAAATGTTCTCTGCCAAATATGGTTTAAATGGACCTATGAAGCGAATTTAGTCAACTGGTGAGGTTCCTCAAAGAGCAAGTTCGCATTTAGCGACCACAATTTCACGCGCCTTGCAGCCGCATGATAGCGGGATTTGATGTCTCGCGGTCAGAAATCGTGATTTTTTTTTAACTTCCCACATTGATTATTTGTTCATTTTTGGACAATGTGGAGATCATTGTAAATAAAATCTGTTTCTGAAAAGAAAAGTAGGGGTCACTGAACGTCCAAGATCGTTAAATCCAAGCAAAGCTATAGCAATGGACATCTGCCCTATCATTGTTCATTTTATTACTTAACGCGCGCGTGCGATTCATGACGTGGTTAAGGACGTTCGCGCTAATTGTTTCTGCGCATCCTTACTGCGCACGCAAATTCACATGCCACGTCATCCATGAGCGCGCGCGCTAAGTCATAAAATAAGGAAATGATAGGGTGGATGGCCATTGCTAGAGCTTTGCATGGATATAACGATCTTGGACGTTCGGTGACCCCAATTTTTCTTTCGATGGATCATTTTCTCTACTGATTTTCTACGTTTACGGAAAAAATGAAAAAAATCTATCGAGTAGAAGTTTGATTTTTTGGCAAAATGCACCATCGAATTCCGTTATTATTAGCTCTTCGCGCCTCTGTGCGGCGGTTTCAAATGTCTCTTAAAGGGTTAAATTTTGTAAAAACGT
>JAHPZR010011846.1:22500-27813 GCA_019787425.1 Platygyra sinensis
ACGGCAGACATCGATGTGTCAGTGGCATCTGTATCTGACCTGTAGTCGAAGAAATTAAAGAGGAAGATTAGTTTTACTTGAATTTCCTGGGTGCTTTTAAATTTCAAAACAAACCAAATCATACTTAATGCCAACTAACATGGGGTACGAAGGTATCTCGTTCTTCTGTTTCAGAAAAATTTTTACATAAAAGCTTCAAGATTTGAAATACAAAAACAACGCCTTTTCAAGAATCGGTGCTAAACTATGGAATGAGATACAAACCTCACTGAGAGAACTACCAAAGAAATCATTCAAACTCAGAATTAAAAAAAAACTATTAAGTGTTCTCGAAAATGAAGATTCCTTCATTCAAATTAGCAGAATCATTTCTAAGTTAAAATGTCAGTAAACAAACAAACAAACAAACAACCAAAATATTATCTATTACCACCGTTTTCGTTGATACGCGACTTTGGAAAACAAAACACCCGCGGAAACGTTTTCAAAATTTCCGGCAGTCTTGCATGTTATCGACAGATCGGATCGAAATCTACCAATCTCAGCCCGCTAGCATGACGTAAAGAAGGTCTGAAGGTCACACTAGTGGCTGTGATTGGTGGATTTCGATACGATCTGTCGATAACACGCAAGACTGACGGAAATTTTGGAAACGTTTCCGCGGGTGTTTTGTTTTCCAAAGTCGCGTATCAACGAAAACGGTGGTAAATAACATTCTTTTCCCACTTTTTCTTTTTCTTTTACTAACTAGAGTTCCTATAGTTCTATTAATAAAATAGAAATTAATATTTATAATAATAATAATAATAATAATAATGAATAGTAATAATAAATAATAATAATAAATAAAATAATAAAACTATTTATTTCACAAAATCGGTAAAAATACACACACTGAAAAAAACGAAATAAAAAATAATAATAAATAATAATAATAAATAATAATGATAATGATAATAAATAATTTGTAACTATTGATCGACTGGCCCGCCTAGACTAGCATAGCTATCCGCGGGCCAGTCCAAAAGTAAAATGTAGATTAGTAACAAATAAAATGATGATGATGACGTTGTTTTAGGCTGTCTGGAGTGCTTTTAAAGCTCTGTAGGTTAATTTTAGGTTGCGCCCCAAAAAAATTCTCTCTACGTTTATTCTAGGGGAACATGCCAAGAGTATCCTCGAATTTATGTTAGGGCTTTTTTGTCCCTTTCCAGAAAACCTTAGGTTTTATCACCTTTCCGAAAATGATAGCTGATCTTTTATCGGCACCCAAAACGACTTTTTCAACAATCCGAAAACAACAGACATTAAAATTTCTCATATCACGAAAGCTCGAGGTGGCAAGATTAAAGGCCTTCCGAACAGATAATTTAACAAAATGATCCGTCGGGTACCGGTGTCCCGGAAGAAATAGCGAACTGAATGATTCTTACCTCCAGATACTTCTTTGTACCCTTGCAGGGGTCACCATAAATGCTGTTTGCCGCTTGCAATACACATTGTGACTTTCGTTGGCATGTCTTTCTCACTTTAGCCTGCGACCGAGCAGCTCCACAGTATGTTGTCTTGATACTGCCAGGACAGATTTGTCCTCCAGTCAAACGACCATAGTTCGCCTCAATGATGTTGATCCTTCTCCTTCCCCCAGAACAATGGATTGAGTGTGAAAGACCCTCGCAGATCCGTAGCAGGTATTCTGGTCTGGTTGTTAGCACACATTGGTATGTTACCTGTTGGTGGGCAATGATGCAATACCCGTGAATATAAAGAGTTTGCCAGATTCAGCCTTTGCAGGTCACGCGACAATATCGCAGTTTTATGATCTATCTAGTCGGTATGTTTTAATTCCATGTTTGTTTGCTTATAGTTTTCTTTGGTTTTAATTCTCTTTGTTAATGATTACGCCGTTACAGCGCCGTTAGAATTAAACGGAAGATTTAGCTTTTCTGTTTTAGCGTAAACCTTGTAAGGTAAAAGGAAGTCTATTGATTTTCGCGCCAAAAAGCAGGGCAGCAGGTAGCACGCGTCAGAGCCGGTCTGCACATGCGTATTGGCTACTTGTTGTCGTCTCTACTTACCACATTTGGTAATAGAGTGTGTGCAAGGTGACCTCATCAAATTCTCAACTTTAAACTAAAGACCCACTAAAGGTTTTATCCTCATCAGACATAAGAGGCACTAAATTTATACCTGTTTATAATTTTCCAGCTCAGTAGCGTCCTTCGTTTGGAAACCAGCGCATTTTGAATTTCGAAGTTATTTCCGTGCGTGACATAAAGCTTAGAAAGCGTTTGTCGAGAAATATACACTTATCTCGTGATTTTCAGCTATTTTAGGAGTTTAAGTATTAGGAAAAGTGCTTTCGTAAATGGTTTTTTGGCTCGGTTCAGTAAATGAGTAGACTAAATAGCCAAAGTAAGTTCCAGATGTTCACACTATTTACTGTCCGCCATATTGGAGGACCAAGGGCGGAGGTCCTCCAACATGGCGGCTCCATACTAAGCTCTATAATTTTGCGCGAAACATCTCGACGAATATCTCAACTTTGGGACAACACACGCACCTTAAATGTAGAGAACTGCCTTCTTTATTTATCGTCTACAATATTACAATTTCTTGACTTTATCCACTGCATGGTTTTTGATTTTATTTTTTATTCCGTGACAATGCACACACTCTATACGTGAGTCGGGAGTGTCAATTTTGCTTGCGGTTAGTTTCACTGCAGCATGCTTGCGGTTAGATTTCATTTGTATGTTAGGGCCGAACTCTATATAAATTTATTGTACTGTAGTTTAAATTTGAGTTTAACTACCCGGTGAGTGCCTACACCAAGTAGTCAGTCGCTCACGTATGTCTCACATCGAAAACAGCTCGCTAAAGCCGGACAAGATCTTAAAAAGTTTGACTGCTTTGCTGACAAACAACATGTCTTGAAGCCGCCTTAGGAACAAGAGCATTTAAGGTAAGTCAGTTGAACCGCACAGAAAATCAAGAAAGCGAGAAATATCTGAGAAATGTTTGTCAAGTCAAGTCAATTTTATTTCAACTCACACAAAATACTATAATTAATACAAATTAGGGCTCTCAAAATATAAAAATCGAGAGATTTGGAAGGGAAAGAAAGTGACAATTGTAGGTTCATTTGCAGAGTTTGGGGCACCTAAATAGTTCATGGAACTAACCGAGTAGTTTTGACTCGCCACCGCGGCCTTGTTCGCTTTATATTCGGCCATGGGAAGCTTCCGAATAAACTCTGATAATCTATAAGAGACCGTTGACAAACACGCCACGAAAGGCAATAGATAAGAACTGAACTGCAGTCGTTTTTGATATATTCTGTGGTTGTGTACTCTAAAATGATAATGTTTGTAGCGTGTTTCTGCCGTTCGCCGTTAGCCATGACCTTCATTGGCCTTTTATCCCTCCGCTTATCAAGAAACTTCTGTGTTGTTCTACGGAATATCAGACCAGTTTGACTTCATTGTATCATGTGAATGATGGCACAAACCTCTAAAAAGCTCAAAAATCATGCTTTGTAAAATAAGGGACTTGAAGCAAACTGACAACGCCAGCGAGAAAAAAAGTTGCTAACTTCACGTGCGTTAGTCTTTGTACATTTCTTAGCCGTCCTCTGCACAACAACAACAACGCGGTTGTAAAATGACTTTCAAAAATATTTTGAAGACTACTCGAATTAAACGACGGTGGCTAAGTTTTCGTATTGTCACTTGGCATTGAAAGCTGGTGTTGTATATTTAGTTTGAGCAAATTCTGAGACCGATTAGCGAACAAGATAAAATATAAATTCATTTTTTTACTAGGAGTCGTCTTCGGGGTTGCCGTTGTCTTTGCTTTAGCTCCCCAATAGTTTAGTTCTGAGCTCACCTGCAGATATTTTTTGGTGCCTTTACACGGGTCTCCAAATGCTGAGTTTTTAGCGTACAGAACACAACTGTGCTGTTGTTGACACTCAAACCTAGCCACCCTCATTGAAGTTCCAGCATGGCAGTTTGTGCTTCCGTCGTTGCGTCCACACAATCCTTGCTGAGTCCGTCCGTACGATGCGCTTATAATATCGATAACCCCACTGCCGCAATGAAGTGTCATTGACTTGTCTTCACAAACCCGGCGAAAGTTTGGTGCCCCTAAAAATGCAGAGAATATTACCGAGTGAAAATTAATGAATCGTGGTGTTTGTTCCTGGATCAGGCATGTACACTGAGAAAGGAAGAATTGAAGACTACCATCATTTGACCATTTCCATGTTGCATTTAGCCTCTCTGTCAAAACGAGTTTTCGTTGGAACTCGTCATTCTAATGAAAGTTCGATTCATCTGCCCTTTCATTTACATACAAATAAAACTCTTTTTTACATGAAACGCTTTACACGAGAACTCAAATTACATGTAAAACAGGCAAAAGGCAACTTGGAAATTGCCTTTTAGTTGTATGCCAAAAACTTGAAGCCTTCTAACTTGCTAGCTGTGACACCTTAGTCATACCGAGGAACTTGGTTGTACATCAGGGTATTATCACAAGGTGTGATAGAAACTTATTTTCTCATCTGGGGTCTGTTTGATTGGCTGTAGTCTATATGTCTTTAACGTGATGAGAAATTATAATTTTGATCACCTGTGGGTTTAAACCGAACATACTCATTTTCACAGCTACTGCTTTAAAAAGCTGGTGGAACATAGATAAGAGTTAGAAGTGTAGATTCTAACATTGAGAGCCATTCTATGAAACAAAGCGGAGCGGGGGCAGGAACATCAGAAATTGATTATTGGGCGTACACATCAATCTGACTTACCGGCTGTGCCTCCCAAAAGCATTCCCAGAAAATAAACAGCCAGTAAACGCGACATTGTTGGTCGTAATATTAACCTGTGATGCAGTCTAACCTGTTGAAATAACGATTAATAAAGTCAGAGGTTACACAAAGAGTTTTAGCTGATCTCCACACACACGAGACCATGATCTGCCACACATGAAAATAAAATTACTGCTCTGGCTCCTAAAAATCACATCAATCTCTTCACGAGGGGGGCGTAAGGGGGGCCCGAAAACCGCAAAACCGCACAGAAATACGCCAAAAAACCGCAAACCGAATCATATTTTTTCCCGAATACCGAAACCGCACGCACGTCCTCTTCGCTTCGCATTCAGTTGCGACCTCGACGACGTCAGTTGCCATTGTCGCGCATTAAATTAAAGCAACGAGAACACGAGCCTGTACAGCTGTACGATTGGCCAAAACGGTTAAGTATTAACTGGAAAAGGCCGTAATTGCAAACCAGAGAGTTAAATTGT
>JAHPZR010011847.1:0-7500 GCA_019787425.1 Platygyra sinensis
ATGATCAGCGGCGAGCTAATTCTGTCTGTATAAAGAAGGCACGAAAATCTCGCCAATGATCATGGGCGAGGTAATTCTGTCTGTATAAAGAAGGCACGAAAATCTCGCCGATGATCAACGGCGAGCTAATTCTGTCTGTATAAAGTAGGCACGAAAATCTCGCCGATGATCAACGGCGAGCTAATTCTGTCTGTATAAAGTAGGCACGAAAATCACGCCGATGATCATCGGCGAGCTAATTCTGTCTGTATAAAGAAGGCTCGAAAATCTCGCCGATGATCAGCGGCAAGCTAATTCTGTCTGTATAAAGAAGGCACGAAAATCTCGCCGATGATCATCGGCGAGCTAATTCTGTCTGTATAAAGAAGGCACGAAAATCTTGCTGATGATCATTGGCGAGGTAATTCAGTCTGTATAAAGAAAGCACGAAAATCTCGCCGATGATCAACGGCGAGCTAATTCTGTCTGCATAAACAAGGCACGAGAATCTCACCGATGATCAACGGCGAGCTAATTGTGTCTGTATAAAGAAGACACGAAAATCTCGCCGATAATCAGCGGCGAGGTAATTACAATGGTAATTGCACAAGGGACGATGCCAACAGGTTGCTGTCAACACAGGAACCCCAGACCTTGAATATGACGTTAGCGGTTGGCAATTTCGTTACAATTTTAGCCATTCTCGTCCCCAGAGGCCGCGATCCTTTTGGTCAGTTACGGGAATTTTAGCCGTTTATATGGCAATGTATGATAATATTCTTCGAACATTACTCTAAATACTACGTGTAGTAAATAATTTACGTTGAAATTGCTTTCGTTGTGCATGCATTGCATTATTGTGATGTCTCTGTGTCCTTGGAGACGCCTTTGGAGCCATTTAGGCGAGTTAAACTACCAAGTATTTTTTATGCATACCATTTACAGCAGTTTCCGGACACCATTTCATGGACTGTCTTTTAAACGGCCAAAATTGTAACGCAATCGCCAATGGTATAATGTCACGTATTAATCGTATTTAGTATCACCCAACTAGTGGTCTAATGCAAATCCTGCATGTTGATTGGCTACGCTACTAGTGGTCTAATGGTAATAGTCATCGAGTAGCGAAATTCGCCGGTATGTTTCCTACCCCTTCAAATACTGACTACATCCATAATAGTTATAGTATAGCACTTGTGCCTAACTTGTCCTCTACTGCATTAGCTTAATTATCAAAGAATATGAGTATTGCTTGGGGTCTGTCGGATTATGCCGCCATAAGTTTGAGCATAATCCTATATCTGGGGCATCACGCATAATGCTGGCATAATACTAATACTTTTGAAGCAGAATCGGTGTTGTTGTCTCTGAAAACTGTGACAAGAACTCGCTCTATAAGTACAAAGTTGATAAAAGTGGGAATATTATAGGAACTTTATTCCTTCAACTCGAATCCAATGCGTTTTCGATGCTGTTAGTTTTTGGCTCATCAAATGCAGGTCCATTGGAGAAAGACATATAGTAAGCCTTTCAATGCCTCACAATTTCTGATCTTTCATTTGCTCATCAAGAAAAGTCTAAAACTCATCTATCAATCGAACGTTCCATTTTGTTCGATTTCCTTTTTTCTGAGACCGCTGGATTGAGGTCCATTAACTTATTCAGTCGAACCCAATCGTGGGATTGTGTGTGATTGCGATTATGTTCGATCAGTAACGCCAGGCTTGAAACAGGCTTATGAGAAGTTAGCCTCAGTGCAGGTAGTCAACACGAGTTAGCTTGGCGCCTTCATCCTGCTCCATCGGGAGTTATGGTAAGTAGATGCATTCGCACGTAAACTGGTTCAAATTTATATGCTAAAACTCGGGGCGTTCTACATTTATGTTCTAAGAAACAACACACGATAGTATTGTTAAATATAGAGTCTTTGAGACTTACTGGTAATTACCTGGACCGACAAAGCTGATGCTATTTCGATGGCATCCTCCTCGTTTTGAATTTGATACGTCTATAGCCAAGCGTCCTTGTCACTGGCATAACCTCGAACACTGTCAGCATATCTACACCATTTACGACTCATTTTGAGTGAAAAAAGCAACTCCAAAAAGTCCAAACGTAGTCTGATAAGTAATGTACTTGTGTTGGGTCAACACGCGAAATGCAAATGAATGGGTGACTAGCGAGTTCTCATTTTACAAAGCGTCACCTCAATCTCAACCTGATATAAAACATTCCTGTTTATGTCAGGACAGTTAAAAGAAAACTTCCTGAAAGCACTGTAGTAAAAGAAATTGGTCCTCTTTCTGGGGTAGAATGACACTTTTAACTTTTTTCCCGAAATCTTGACTGTACAGGAGGGGCAGATGTTATTTAACAATTAGACCCGTAGCCCGAAAGGGCTACGGGTCAATAGCCCATGAGGCGAAGCCGAATGGGCTATTGACCCGTGGCCCTTGAGGGCGAAGGGACTAATTGTTTTAGTATCACCCAACTAGTCGGACAGAAAAGGCAGTAATAAAGTTAGCGAATGCAAGTTGAAGAAATATTTATTTGGGGGGAAAAACGAAAGAAAAACCGGCGAATTTCGCTACTCGATGACTATTACCATTAGACCACTAGTAGCGTAGCCAATCAACATGCAGGATTTGCATTAGACCACTAGTTGGGTGATACTAAATACGATTAATACGTGACATTATACCATTGGCGATTGCGTTACAATTTTGGCCGTTTAAAAGACAGTCCATGAAATGGTGTCCGGAAACTGCTGTAAATGGTATGCATAAAAAATACTTGGTAGTTTAACTCGCCTAAATGGCTCCAAAGGCGTCTCCAAGGACACAGAGACATCACAATAATGCAATGCATGCACAACGAAAGCAATTTCAACGTAAATTATTTACTACACGTAGTATTTAGAGTAATGTTCGAAGAATATTATCATACATTGCCATATAAACGGCTAAAATTCCCGTAACTGACCAAAAGGATCGCGGCCTCTGGGGACGAGAATGGCTAAAATTGTAACGAAATTGCCAACCGCTAACGTCATATTCAAGGTCTGGGGTTCCTGTGTTGACAGCAACCTGTTGGCATCGTCCCTTGTGCAATTACCATTGTAATTACCTCGCCGCTGATTATCGGCGAGATTTTCGTGTCTTCTTTATACAGACACAATTAGCTCGCCGTTGATCATCGGTGAGATTCTCGTGCCTTGTTTATGCAGACAGAATTAGCTCGCCGTTGATCATCGGCGAGATTTTCGTGCTTTCTTTATACAGACTGAATTACCTCGCCAATGATCATCAGCAAGATTTTCGTGCCTTCTTTATACAGACAGAATTAGCTCGCCGATGATCATCGGCGAGATTTTCGTGCCTTCTTTATACAGACAGAATTAGCTTGCCGCTGATCATCGGCGAGATTTTCGAGCCTTCTTTATACAGACAGAATTAGCTCGCCGATGATCATCGGCGTGATTTTCGTGCCTACTTTATACAGACAGAATTAGCTCGCCGTTGATCATCGGCGAGATTTTCGTGCCTACTTTATACAGACAGAATTAGCTCGCCGTTGATCATCGGCGAGATTTTCGTGCCTTCTTTATACAGACAGAATTACCTCGCCCATGATCATTGGCGAGATTTTCGTGCCTTCTTTATACAGACAGAATTAGCTCGCCGCTGATCATCGGCGAGATTTTCGAGCCTTCTTTATACAGACAGAATTAGCTCGCCGATGATCATCGGCGTGATTTTCGTGCCTACTTAATACAGACAGAATTAGCTCGCCGTTGATCATCGGCGAGATTTTCGTGCCTACTTTATACAGACAGAATTAGCTCGCCGTTGATCATCGGCGAGATTTTCGTGCCTTCTTTATACAGACAGAATTACCTCGCCCATGATCATCGGCGAGATTTTCGAGCCTTCTTTATACAGACAGAATTACCTCGCCGATGATCATCGGTGAGATTTTCGAGCCTTCTTTATACAGACAGAATTAGCTCGCCGTTGATCATCGGCGAGATTTTCGTGCCTTTTTTATACAGTGAAATATGTTTATCCAGATCGACATTTTGTAGGGGGGATGTGATCGAATTAGCTTCACAGTAGCAAAAGGCGAAAAAAATTGTGTACGGAAGCAAAAGATGTTACAGTTGTTTCAGAAACTTGAAGATGTGGCCACAAAAAATGGCCCCAACAAACAGCGAGTGATATTTTGGGACCACTTTGGAGTCAGCGATTCTATAATTTCTGGAGAAGGAAAAAACTATGGTTTCAGAACCGAGAATTTATTTCAACAAGCTGTCCAGTGCTATTAAACCTGCCAGCTGTACATACTAGCTTCACTAATAAAATAAAAAAATATAAATGTTAAGCTATTTTCCAATGCGACGCCTCTAGGTCCGTAATGAGTCCATACAACAAAGCTTACATTGTGTTGCATGCTTTTGTACTTACACCACGGTGGAGTAAATAGAAGCAAAAAAAAAAAAAAAAGCTACATAAATATCTTAACTGTCAGAAACATAATTATTGGTGGCTTAGTTTAGTACTGAATGTAAAGAGAACTTAGTTCAGAACTTAGTTCAGTATTGGATGTAAAAAGAACTCGGAAAAAAATCCGAGTCCTGAGTCACGGTTCGCATCCGTGACAAGCGAAAACAGCATCCAAATTAACGACGAAGCAGTCCCTGAAAACACAAAGAAAGCGACTAAATTTGGTTTGACCGTGTTTAAAAGTAATGGTTTATGTTTTAATCAGGAGTTTATGGATAAAAACCAACGAGAAAGGCTTTTTTTACAAATGCAAATTAATCTTGTTTCAGTCCTTTGCACGCGCGGGAAATATTGCAGTCGTTGCTGGAATAATCATTTCTTGTGGTGTATATCATGCTCTTCCTGACATGAGCTCTGGGTGCCGTTGCACTGCATCAACTTCAGGGACCGCGCGGCAAGTTTTTGAGTGGAGGAGGGTGTTTTTAACCATCTGGAATCTGTTATCACGAATGCACTTACACTTACTTATTTTGACAACACTAAGGAAACAGTGCTAACTGTAGATGCAAGTATCAAGAACCTTGGTGCAGTGATCATACAGCAAGTTAAATTAACTAGTTGCATTCGAAGCCAAAACACTAACTACCTGCGGGAGTAGATATGCAAACATCGAGAGAAAGAAAGAGAGTGCTGCTGGCAATTATATGGGGAGAACGTATGTGTATGGGCGCAGAGTGATCGTAGAAACAGGTCACAAACCGCTGGAGTCAATCTTCCGGAGGCCTCTAAAATGATGCACCACCCAGGCTATGAAGGATTCTATTGAAATTGTATAAGTATAATCTTGATGTACATGTACGTTTTGTACCTGGAAAGCAACAGGTCACGTCAGACGTTTCAAGCAGGGCTCCACTCTGTGACACTGAATTCGTCATTTTATAGTTTAGTTTGTTTGTACCTGATCATTATTGTTACTTTATATAATTTAGTTTATTTTATAGAGCCTCTAAGGATATCAGTTTTTCCAGTTTCCTGTTTAAAACTGAAGGAGTTACCCTATTTAAATAAAGGTTTTATTATATTATTATTATTATTCGTAGAATTCAACAAAGGACGATGAAACATATTACCATACCACACGCGAGGAAAGTTGGCATGTGAATTGATCAAATGATTATGACTCGATAACCAATATAAATTAACTTAAGCGTGGACTGTGTCTGTACTTTGTGTTTAACAGTTCATTATTGACCAAAAAGTACTTTCTTTTGACTGATTTATCAGATTTATTCCTATGAGTACGTAATTACCTAAAGAGATTTACATCGCACATTGCCATGTATAATTAAACAGTGTGGTGTGATCGCCGAAAAAAAAAAAAATTTCCTTATTTTGCTTTTGAAAATAATGGGTATCAAATAGACAGTGAAAATAGAAAAGATTTTTGTCCGCTTCTCTCTGTCCTTATTACAGCCCGACCACATAGTGGGTCCATAGTCTTACCGCTTACCGTATTTCCTTGTTCCACATTACACAAGCATCGATCCACGGAGGCGCCAATATCAGAAAAAACCACCAAAATAAAGCCGTAACGGACATTAGAAGGAGAAAAAAAATAAAATACGACGATTTAAACACGACACGACTCTCTCGTATATGTGTCGGACAGATCGGAAGAGATTGACTCGTCTGTCGTTTTTCGCACCCGTAAATTCTCTAAATTCTTGAACGGTATGCGAGGCACGAACATGGATGTCGTTTAAGCTCAATCAATCTTTATATTTACTACTCTGATCAAACGAATGATATTATACTCAGACTTCAGTGACTAATAAAGCTTCTTTTTATAAAGCATAAAGAACTGGCTGACGTAAAAGCGTTCTTGATATAAATCAGTGACATAATTGGTTCCCCTTTATTAACTACGGTAAAAGTAGCACATGACGGTTGTTGACTGAAAATATCGGACCCTACATTCAAGCCTGAACTTGTAGCCGAGTATGTGTCAATCTCTCAATTAAGTTATTTCATGTATTCATCCAATATACTTTCGTTCACATACTAATACACCTTCATTTGGTCATTGGTATAGTTACATCCATACAACAAAGCATAATGTAAACGCACCTTTTTGGTTTCCACTTGCTGTACCACTGGCATCCAGGCTTTTGTCCCCTTGTTGCCTAAACACGACCACTACAGTCAACACAAGTGCTGTGACTGATACTAAGAGTACGAAGGCCATAAAACCCAGCACAAACTGTTTGGATAAAAGTTTTCGCAAAGCTGGTTTCGCAATCGTTGATATTTCCGTTTCGTGCACCTCGTTTGTACCAATCAGAGCGTGTGCAGGGTCCTATCTATGTTATAATATGTTTTATAACAATGGTCTCTGTGCACCGTTTTACAACAGTTTACATGTACCACATACACATGGTGAGATATCGTTATTTACAATTGAAAGGCCGCGGGCAAGAACGTCCCCTAGATTTTTTGCTAAAATCAAAAATGGCCAAAACAGCTCCAAACTTCGCATACCAATTTGTTTATACCTGCAGAAAACTGCCTTGCACTTATTTCCCCTCGTTTCTGTTGCGTAATCCAGAAATAAAGTATGCAAAACGCTTGCATGTCGGCACAGTCCGCGTCTTTTGGAACTGCTTTGTTACACAATACTATTAGCGTTGTTTTTCTTTTAAGTTTTTTCAAATGCTGACTTTAACTCCTAAGGTTAAGATTTCCCAGTTTTATGAGAGTTAGGGCTAGGGTTACCACTGGAAACTAGGGTTAGCGTTGAAGGTTAGGCTTACGGAACAAGGTTAGGGTTAGCGTTTGGGGTCAGGGTTATGGGTCGAGCTGAGAGTTAACGTTCAGGCATAGGGTTATTACTTAGGGTTAGGGCTAGTGCTCGGAATTAGGGTTGTTGTTTAGGATTAGGGCTAGCGCTCAGAATTAGAGTTATTGCTTAGGGTTAGGGCTAGCGCTCAGAATTAGGGTTATTGCTTAGGATTAGGGCTAG
>JAHPZR010011847.1:12500-16558 GCA_019787425.1 Platygyra sinensis
TGCAGCAAGTTTTGGAGTGGGGGGGCTAAAGAAGAATGCATGAAGGATTTTTTTTGGGGGGGCAGGGGGCGAGGGGGCCATGCTTGTGGATTCCTATTCAATTTCTCTAAAGTGACAGAGAATGCTATTATATCGATAAAACTGTTGATTTTTTTCCACATCTTCAGTGGTGTTGCTATCGGGTCTGAAAATTCACCATCACTAATTGAAATTGAAATATCATAGATTGTTATGTTATACTACTGATATTGTGGCTTCTACTTCACTAGTGAAGTTGATTGTTTCGCACATTCTTTTGGGTGGAGGCTCTTTTAAAGAATGTAAATGAAACATTTATTTATTAGACCCAATATTTTTAAAACTGTCACATGAAAAAGTGACTGGAAATAATTCAATTGTAGAACAGATTCAGAAAAAAGTAGCAAAAATTATGCAGAGTTTACTCGCCAGATAAATAAGGTTTTCCATTTTGTTTGGAAAAGTAATCAGAAATTTTAAGAGATCTCTTCTTTGCATTACTAGTGGTATGTGAAGTCTCGTTCGTATTTATGTTGCCGTGTACCATGTGCACTTCTTTGTTCGTAATAACTGCCGAATTGAATGTTCCTTAATAACCAGAGCTATACACAATTCTGCGGTGTAAGCACTTTCGGTGAAAAAATGTTTTTATAAACAGACCGCGTTCAACAAAACTTGCAATTGGAATGCTCAACGAGCTGTGAAGCCTGACATCAAAAGACGGACTTCACGCTGATCGAGCTAAAATCAGGACGCACAATAACAAGAGACACAACTCCATGATCTTCCAAGAATCAAGGTTGAAACTAATAACCAATTTGTTTGAGAATCGCCTTATAAACTAAACCCAGTTATTACTTACTGGATCGAAATTGACCAATTATGAAACAACGCATTTTCCTGAGAGGTCCGCAGGAAAAAGAAGCCATTTAAAAGAAGTTTACCTCTGCTAGGTTAGAAACGAAAAAATATTTTACAATTGTAGCGACTAATGCTTCATTCTGTCTATTTATCTGCGTGTTTGTCTTTGCCAGTAACTCTGGTCACTTTCGAATTAACGATTTTTGTGCTATTGTTCACTCCGTTACTGTAGTAAATTGCACTGTTTTATTAAACTCAATGTGCTCTCTTTTCTATATTCTACATGTGTTTTTGTAGAGTATCAAATGACAATGTCAATCACGTGTCCTAGTCCATAATATTCATCACATCTCCCTTCTCCAAATGAAGAGAAAGAATGGGAATCTACAGTTTCACTCAAGACATGACGTAGTCCTTAAATTTAGAAGGTAGAACCTTCTTCCGGGTCGAGACTCTTGGCTGAACAGGTTCCGGTTCTGCAGGCTCTGCGTGAAAGTTGTCAGGGCTGGTTTGGTATATTTCACTCGGATCTGGTGGGGTTTCTTCCGTCTCAGGCTCGAATGGTTGAGATGGTCCTGAGATGATGTGCGGAGGTTCACCAGTTTGTAGGAGGTCATGTCGATTGCGCCGATAATCTTGCCCGTTTGTTGTGGTAACAATATAGGATCTTGGTGTGTTGGCTGACTCGGATACAACTGCGGGTACGCAAGTACTTCCTTGACGGAGGCGAACATTTTCATTTGCCTTCAGGGGCTGTAAGGGCTTTGCTCCTTTGTTGTAATACAATGCTTGCTGCCTTTGACGCGATTCTAATTGTTGACGGACATCGGTTGGCACACAGGGCTGCAACAGTTCCTTTGTTGCTGGAATCTTTGTCCTTGCTGTGCGGCTCATGAGAAGTTGGGAAGGAGAGTATGTCATCCCGATGACTGGAGTATTGCGGTATTCCAACATGCCAATGTATGGATCATCAGCTTTCTTGAGTATTCTCTTTACGGTTTGTACAGCTCACTCACTTAGCCCATTGGATTGAGTGTATGTTGAGCTTGAGGTAGTCAGCTTGAATCCCCAGCTGCTGGCAAAATCCTTGAACTCTCGGCTGTTGTACGGCATGTTGTCTGACACTAGTTCTTCAGGAATTCCGTGTCTTGCGAATATTGACTTCATGTGCATGATAACTGTTCCAGCTGTCTTGTCTTGCAGCAAGCTAGTCTCGATATACTTTGAGTAGTAATCTACTACGAGGAGGTATGTCTTCCCTTTATGTTCAAAAAGGTCGGAACCCACAATGGGCGACAAAAGTAGTTGAGACACTTTTAGGAAAAGACGATTTTCGATTCTTAAACATTTGTTCTATTTTATTTGCATCTAGCGTTAAATCTCTGATACCCCCGGCCCCCCAATTCAATGTTGTGTAGGCGTTGTGGTCTGTGCAATCGAAGAAATAGAAAAATCAACATTGTTGTGGGGGAAAGGGGGGGAATGTTTCCAAGATGCAGAAAAATCGAATTTTAGTGCCAAGTGTATCAACACTTTTGTCGCTCATTGTCTGAAAAAGTAAATTTGTTTCTGGTACAATAGCCGGTGTACTACTTAATTGAAATGCCTGCCGTCGCTTTATTCCAGGATTTGGGTTCTTCGTGTGGAAAAATTATGGCAAGGTTACTCATCAGTACAAAAATTTAAGGAAATTATCGTTTTTTTTTGGAAGTGTAATCTTGCGTGGCATTCGTGCGTGACATCGCCAATTTAGGGTGTTGGTCATCTCCACCTTATTTCTCCCCGAAAAAGGAATGGAATAAGAGAGTAATTGTTGAATTACAAACTTCCGGTGGTACTCCCAAAGTAGGCTATCTTGGAGTAATTCAAACAACCGCTGTGCAGAAAAATCAACGATAAACCACGGTCAACCACGGGTAACCATGAACTGACTAAATCAATATTAATAGTATCCTTTTAACCATCATTTGGTTACCCGTGGTTAATCGTGGTTACCAGTGAAAAAACTGCATTTATCTGCATTATGTAATCGTTTTTCCAAGCTGAACTGGAAAAAAGAAACAAAAACTTTGTAGAATAGGAATTAAAATGAGACACTACGTTACAAAACTAACTTTTGGGCTCAGAAGGCTCGTTTTTATTGGTTTAGCGACAGCTGACCGTGAGTAATGGCATCATTTTTACATCATACTTGCGTGTTAGAAGCATTCCATTAACAGCATTGTGTTGAGCGGACAAAATTACATAAGATCACTTGTTTTATCACGCTTTTGTACTTCATGTCATGACTTCTCAATGTTTTATCAATGGTGAAGCGTTAAAAATAGAATAAATTAATTAACTTTTCGATGCAAAAGGTTTACCAATGAGAAACCGTTGGAAACTCGCCCAGTAAAAGTGTAAAAGCACTAAAACCATCGGTTGATATAAAATTTGATGTGCTCAGTGCAATGCCGTTATCAAAATAATATATACATGTTGCTGTGACGTCATTATGAGGTCATCTGTAATGGTAAAGTATTGTATTAAGGTCAGACATAGAGAGATTTTTGCCAAAGAACGATGCAATTTCTGTTTTTTCGTCAAAATATGACAACTGAAAAGTGAAACACTTGTAGCCATCATGTCATAGTGAGAATTGCGTTGAATGAAAGTGAGGTAGACACCCTTTGAACACTTTAAAAGAGAAAAAGTGGCGATAAACACCACCCTGAGGGCTTAATATGGATCCATTTATTAACGAGATACACCAGGTTTCGACTTTGTATCGGAATTTCGGTGAGAAAAAAACACTTCCCACTTTTTCTTTAGTCAGGAATCACTCTGAACCACGCATTTGGTCGCTTTTGTAAAAATAAAGTTGCTATAGCTTAGATATATAAAGGAAATCGCTACAATTTGCATAAATAGCCTCCAGACAATGGGCGACAAAAGTAGTTGAGACACTTTTAGGAAAAGACGATTTTCGATTCTTAAACATTTGTTCTATTTTATTTGCATCTAGCGTTAAATCTCTGATACCCCCGGCCCCCCAATTCAATGTTGTGTAGGCGTTGTGGTCTGTGCAATCGAAGAAATAGAAAAATCAACATTGTTGTGGGGGAAAGGGGGGAATGTTTCCAAGACGCAGAAAAATCGAATTTTAGTGCCAAGTGTATCAACACTTTTGTCGCTCATTG
>JAHPZR010011848.1:5000-20000 GCA_019787425.1 Platygyra sinensis
TCAGAAAAATAAAACATAGGATTGCCGTTCGATAAATACTCTTTGTAAACTTACCTCAAAATATGTTCTCAAGCATCGAGCTACAAAACCTTTTGAAGCCGAAAATAGCTAAAACTAATGGCCTTGTCCATGATGTTCAAGATTCTTGGGTGCTGAGGTTCTCTCTTTGAGCAGTAAAACTCTAAATTTTACGGAAACATGGCGAATTTGGTATCAAATGAAAGGAGAACGTGCAAACTTGTCAATCCCGCCATGTGCTTTCGACAAAAATCCCAGCACCTCCCGGGAAAGTAGAACAAAAGAGGGGATTATATGGCGACGACAACAACCCTAGTCCTACCGACTGAGTAGAAAAAATTGTCACTTTTGTTTCCCGATGGATTCTGCTGCCCAATTTTGTGTCCCGCGCGCCCACTGTGTTGTAGACAAATACACTTTTAAAACATCGTTCAAAATTAGAAGAGAAATGCAGGATACGAAAACCGTTTAGCCACTCAAACTGCATTTAAAGTGCCGAAGGACATTCAACATTTCTGCGTGTTCCTGGCCAGTATACACTTCCATTCAACATTCAGGTCGACATTCAAGTCGACATTCAAGTCGACATTCAAGTCGACATTCAAGTTGACATTCAAGTCGACATTCAAGTCAACATTCAAGGCAACATTCAAGTCAACTACAATGGACTAGGCCCCAGAGGTCCCCTACCTTACCCTGCCAGGGAATGGGAACCAATTTACTATTTCGCGCCATTTTGGAGGGCCAACTATTGCGAAAATAAACATGGATCGAGTGTCAGAAGAAATATGTCTTCCTTAGAAAAATGCAAAGATTTGCTACAGGAGGTTATCAACGACCTCAGAAACACACCTGAAGGACGTAGCAGTAATGAGGCTCCGAAAATTCTGTCTACAGCTGGTGGTACGGGTGGTGATGTGCCTTCCAGTTCTAGTGGTGCATCAGCTCCGCCGCCTTCACGTGTAAACTCATCTATTCACGAAGAACACCGGCATTTGTTTGGCTACAATCCCAGGTTCAATCCCTACAATCGTAATACTAGATGAAGCGGTCAAAAGAGGGCTGTTAAGGCGGGACTGAAAAAAAGTACAAACATGGACCAGGCAGTTCTTTTGTTTGGCTAAACGCGAGCAGGACTTCCCTGCCACAGTTATGGGAATACAGTCACCTGCAAGCTGCTGGTCTTGGCCAGAAAAAAGATCGCACTGGATTTGGACAACACCCTGTGGATGTGGATTTGAAACTTAAAGAAGCTTTTCCTAAGCCGGAGGATGCAGGAGGTTATTGTATGATTCGAACTGGGCAAGGTGCAAGGACTTTAATGGTAATCAGTGGTCCCAAAAGCACAGAAACACTTAAAGATTTCATGGGTCAAGGAAAGGTCTTCATAAGAACTCTTCAGAAAGACCTAAGTATGGATGCAGTTGCAAGTACAACATTGGTGAGATTTGCTGAAATTTTTGTTATGCATTTTTTTTGTTTTACCATGCAGTCATGTTAAGTTGCCAAAAATGGGAGAAGCTTGGCGAGAAACAAAGCAAGGGGAAGGGGGGTGGGGTTGGCCCTATGCTCACACTTAACTTCTAATTAGCCCATGATATGCAACAATATTCATCAGTCATGTGATATCACACCCTACATTAGTAACATTTACACAGTACAGTATTTCAATAATTTGCTGTGATGTGGTATCAAGTTACATGTTACATGTTACATGCTCGTGTGACTTGCTCTGATGCTCCCTGGGGTGCGTTCTTAGAATGTTTAAAAAATTGATTAACCTCAGGCTCAGAATTTTGTAAACAAGTTTGTTATAAAAAAGCACATACTCTTTGATAACAAGTATAATTTTATGACACTAGTCATGATATGAGGTAAATAATTGTTAGGTGATGTGTTGATAAAAAGTTTTACCTTTCTAGGAGGGAGATCTGCTGGAGAAATGCTTTAACTGTAATAAGAAGTTTTTCCTGTCTGAACTGGGGAGTCATCTTTACAGTTGTGGGTCACTAATAATTTTTTAAAAAAAGTGATTTTTTGGCATACCTATGCCTACTGTAAAGAGTGCTGTTCATTGTTTCTGTTTCAGCCCTACAGCAGTAACAATTGAAGGCTTTTATGCAAAAACAGGGTATACCGCTTTCTGGGCCGATTTTTATTTCTTGCAGGATGGGGCAAATTTTTGGCAGACTGACTTGTTTTGACATGAAAAGCATTGTTTTGTAATTGTTTTGAGCCCATAAAAAAGGAAATGGGCTGAAGAAGTGATGTATGCCCTTTTTGTACAAAAGCCTTCAATCGTATTAGGGGTTTTTTCGTTGTACATTCAAAGCTCCTGTAAGTAAACACCCTCGGGCCAGGAAAGGTCTCCACTCATGGCAGGTTACAAAAGCAGTGTTCGTATGTGGCTGGGACCAAAACCAAGTGTCTGCTTATGGGAGGTGTCTGTTACATGTGGTATAGGTTCAAGTTGACTCTACTGTCATCTTTGTGATTATAAAAACAGCTTGGTTGCCACAGGTCAGGGGAAAATTCAGCGGATTCTATTTTTGAGTCAGAAAAAACTTACATGTTGAATAAGAGCCAGGAAAAATTGAAATACTTTAACATGGTTGATTTAATGCCATTAAAGGCTGGAAGAAGTGCTTGAGGTCATTGTGATCTCTAATTATCTTTCCTCAAAGTGCTTATGAAATGAAAACTAATTCCTGCTTATTTGAACAGTTTTTCAAAATAAAGAATACTGTTTTCATTTTTGGATTATCTATTTTGGTTTTAAGAGTGCCTGCTGGTAAAAATGAAACAAATTCATAATTTCGCGGCAAGGGTCAAAAATTCGATTTCGCTCATATTTTTATGGTAGGTAGGCTAGGGTATGACAAAAACTACTGGATAGTTCTTTTGGCAAAATATCCTTTTATTTCAAAGAAATATGCAAATTACCAAATTCCGTTGAAATTGTCATTTGACGCACCATTTTTTAAAACGAGTTTGAGAGCCTCGCATGCAAAACCACATTATTCTTCCGTCTTTAAAACACTCAAATATTTTTGTGCAATGTTTAAATGTGTACTGGGTTAATTTTTGGCAATGTTGCGGGTTCTTTTGGGTGCAGAGTAATTAAATTTCGAAGTCATGTATTTCGTTCACTTAAAAGTAGTTCTAAAAATAATTGATTTTCACCATGTGCGAAACCTTCAAATGGATTAAGCTTCTGGCGGTTGAATCGCCAAAGGATGGTCTACAGATTCGTGTAAAAATTTCTTTGGGCAAATGATTGTGAGCGATGCAAGAGCTTTTCAAAGTACGTTAAAAATGCTAATATTTGCCATCGGTCATCAAATTTCAATTTACGGGTTAGACATAAATTTTAGCATGTGCCACATGTCTTGATGTATCTTAAACTAAAATAGACAGAGCTGATAATTTCGAAATGTTCCTACCTTATTTACTATAAAAGGCAGGTTCAAAAGCCGATTTTACGTGTTTCCCTCGCCATTCGTTGCATAAATTAACTATGGTCGCGGCTCTACGAAAAAATCTAATTGTGGCTTTCCGTGACCAAAACAACTCGTTCAAGATCTCTTTTTAAAGCTCTCGATATGATCTGTATTCAAAAATACACAAGCTTAAGCTTACAAAATTTGAAAAAACGTCGCGAAGAAGCCAAATCTATAAAATGTCTGCGGTGATTACTTCGGATTACCTCGTAATCATTCACACGTCGCAAACAAAAGGATATGTTCACAAGTCAGTTCTTCCATGGTCCCTTAATTGCAGCATTGTTCCAGTCTTCTGAAGTCTCTTTGAGGTCTCCTTCCAAAATATCTCACCTTTTTCAAACCGAATAAAACCGAAGTTATTCGAGACGCTTTCGGATGCTACCGAAAGCAATGCCCAAAGGAATAAACTGAGCCTTCAAGCTACAATATCCAGCGGTGTGTAAGCCATTTCAGAAAGACACATTTAAAGCGGCGTGAAGTTGTAATGCACAGTTTTGTGCAAATGCCGGTCTTGGCGCAATTTCAGGATCCTAGCCCTTCAGAGCTTGTACAATCCAGCTCCAGCAGTTTGCCAGCTCATTCTTCCCCACCTGCAGCATCACCCACAGAGTCCACTGATGCTGAAGATTCCAGTCAGGCCAGTGAAAGCTCGGCAAAAGCGGGCAGAGGGTATGGAAAGTGGCACGAGGAAGAGGAGAAGCTCCTTGTTCAACTTTGGTGCGATAAACACACACGACTTGAATCAAGGCATGCCAAGCAAGTGTGGGAAGAAATTGCCAAAGAAATTTCCAAAATCAGGAAAGTAACTAGCAGCCAATGAAATACCTAAAAGACCGCTACAAGGAGGTTAAAGATCACCATCGCAACCAGACTGGGGGCGACAAGAAAACCTGGCCATTCTACGAAGAAATAGATTCCGTGTTGGCGTGCCGAGATATTGTGACATTCAGTCACTTAGAAGAATCTAGTCCAAGTGCTGCTTCTTCATCATTGCAAGGAAATGAACCAAAGGATGACGAGGAGTGTGACCTAGATGACGAGTTTGAGAAATCTCTGGCTGTGTTCGATTTGAACCGAGAGCGCGAAAGGAAGAGCCAGCGGAGGGACGAAAGAAAGCGGGCCAAAACTGCGAAACCATCATGGAAAGGACGTGACGATGATGATCGAGTTTTCCGAGAAAGCATGGAAAAGCTCCAGGCACAAGGCGACAGGCTGACAAATGCATTGGAAGCCATGGAAAAAAATCAGACACAACAGTTGCAGATCATGGGCCAATTCATGACCACTTTCATGGAGGCCATGCAATCGAAGAATAAGGAGTGACGTTATCATTTGTCTCAAAAACTGCTAGCACAGACTTTATAATTATCACTTAAATGAGTCAATGAGGAAACCTTTACATTATAACACGTTTTATTGTTTCATCAAAGGTATATATTTATCGTTTCAGTTTCCTCGTCATATATATTACAGTAAGTCCCATAATATTTTAATGATTTTCATGATTCTTAAAATGTCATCGTGTAAAAATGATGTGGTTTTTTTTTTTTTGTAGTGTTTATTACATTGTAATTTATCGTGTTCTCCTTGCAGAATAAGCTTTTTTATTGCAATCCTTTGAATCATACAATTATGGTGAATTGTTCATCGAATAAAAAGTTTACTGAAACAACATTTGAGTGATAAACTGTGAAGACATCGTAATTTAAAAAGTAATTTACAAGTTCCACAGATATTCCTTTAAAAAGTCTCTCAGGTCGGCACCATCAGCATTGCCATCTCTAACAGGAAAATCATCTTCACTCTCATCACCATCTTCATCCCATAAATCACCAGCTTCAATGCAAAAATTGTGGAGAACACAACATGCAACGCTAATCTGATTGGTAAAAGCTATATCGCTATCTAGTTGTTTCTGAAGAATTCTCCAACGACCTTTCAGTATGCCGAATGCACACTCCACTGATACCCGAGCTCGTGAAAGTTCTTTGTTGAAATTTATTTCCTCAGGGTCATTCGTTCCCTCGTGAAACGGCTTTAGCAACCATGAGGAGAGTGGATAGGCACTGTCTCCCAACAAAAGGGGTTTTATTTCCCTTGCTCCAACTCTTACAGCTGGCCCAAGAAGAAGTTCATTGTTTGTTATTTGGCGATATAATGAGCTGTTTCTCAGTACTCTTGAATCGTGCATATTCCCTGGAAAACCAGCAGCAACATCCAAAAAACGTTTTTCTCTGTCGGCCACGGCTTGGACCACCACATCATGTTGCTGCAGGCGGTTGAAATAGTCTGGTCCGCTTTGTATTGGAGTTTTTTTTTTATGTGTGTTCCATCAATAGCTCCTACCACATTTGGGAGATCAGTTAAGCTTTCAAACGTTTGTTGGGTGGTCAGCACATCTATGTTGGTTGATGGAAATCTGATGTATTCATTTTTTAAATCACACAATGCATCAACAACATCTTGCACAGCCTCAATGACGGTGGTTTTACCGACCTTAAAGTTTGGACCTATTGTAACGTAAGAGTTTCCATGGGCCAAGCGGTACAGTCCCAATGCCAAAATTTTTCCCGGTGTCGCACAGTCACGCAAGTAAGTATTTTGTCTTTTAAGCCGTGGATGGATTAAATTTAGAAGCCCTGTGAACGTATCTCTGTTTAAGCGAAGCTGTTTCCTGACATAATCACCAGGAATTGACGCATCAAAATATGTATTTCAAACCACGACTGGTCAGGTCTTGGCAAAGTCCAAAATTGTGGAAAGCGACGGCCGCGACATCTTCTTCACCGTTGGTTTAGCATCAAAACTTGTGCCTGTAGTGCTCTTATTTCTAAAATACTAGAAAGGAGGATGACTCTTTGCGCATCGTTAGCTAGACTAACGTTTAAAAGGTAGAAACAGAAAGCCAGAAAGATAGCGCTTTCTCGTTGTTTCATCCCTTACGATTGCTTCTGCCCGCCACTTTGAAAAAAAAAACAGCGGGAAAATTCAAATTATGCAAGAAATGGCGCACCGGATAAAGTGATAAGACTGTTTACTTTACTTTACTTTCACGGTTGATTGTCTCTGTAAATGCGACCCTAAAACCGAATGTCAAATATTGTCTGGGACAAGTTTTAAAACAACATTGTCGGTAACATCTTAGGAGATTTCAAATGTTTGTCTCAAGTGCGACCCAGGCCTAAGCCAAGACCCCCTCTCACCCAATGGCAAAAACTGTTACAACACCCAAAGTTTAGTCCCAAATATCTCCAATGGCGGAGCATGCCGTCTAAAAGGTGGGACTTTATACTAACATCATCTACAAAAAAATCTTTGGGCACTCACTGAATTCTTCTTCCACAGGAAGGCTGCAAACACTTCTTCGGCACAACAGGGTACCTGCTTTCATTTTTTTTCCCCTTTTTTTCCATTTTAACGTGTAAATTCGACATTTGTGACACAGCAACAGACAGAAAATGCTACAAAATGATTACATACCAAATAATTTAATGAATAGAAATATTTCTGTCTAATTGCTTGAAAAAAAAAATTCACTCACCACAGGATAACCACGTAAATTTTTTTAGTGTAACGCGCTAATTCGGTTGTAATGACAAAGGAACAGGCAGAAAATGCCGAGAAACGGTTACACACCTTAAACATTAATGAAATAAAACCATTTCGACCAAGGCCTTTTTCACCTAAGTAATGAAAATAACCATAGGCAGTTGAAGGATGACCTGTAATATTGTATAAGTAAACTACGTGACAGTTACTCTTCGCTAAGACAAACATGCCAGTCACACAACACTATGGTAAATTCTTACATTGTATGTAATTGAACATTAGAATGATTGTATCCGGCATGAAAATTGCTTTTGCTTTTCTAATAAAAGTAGAATGCATTTGCTTGAAACTTTCACGCCTGACTTTGCATCTTAACACAGAAAACGTTATCAAAAAGACTTTGCTCTACTGAATATAAATTGATTTGCTTGCGACTCTCAAAGTTGGTTGCCTAATATGCCTAAAACGACGAACATGGAGTGTTTGGCTATAAAATAATCCCTGGAAATTACTTCCTGGCAAGCGCATGAATCTTTGTATTTTGATAGCTTGATTCGATCTTTCATAATAACTACAAACAGAGTTTCATGCTAAAAATACAAATTGATGCGAATGAATTGCCGTGGTTTTCTTTTTTGTTGTTTTGTTTTGTTTTGTTTTTCCAAACATTGGAGTACACGTATAAAGTTCTGGCGATAATAAATGTTGAATTGGGGCTTAGGATTTGTCATGGACCTAATAGCCCAGATACATCAAAAGTTTGTCGAGGTTCACAGGCGATCTATAAATAGACTGTTCATGGCGAAAAAGCGTGCACGTGCATGGATGATATTTCAAAGTGTTTGACGCCGATCGGTTGGAAGCATACAATGCAGAGGTGAAAAGGTCTCTCGTTAGAAACGATGTCACTGTTCTCTTGCTCTTTTGCTGTGCACTGTACTAGTGCGTATGTATCAACTAGATACCCCGATTGTATGCAGTTTTTTCCCTTGAATTCTTGCGTCAGTGATGTAAAGGCGCACTTGAGAGGATTGCAAAAAACACAATCATGTGTAGCCTCTGAGAGAGAGCTGATAGTTGCTCGTGTTGGTTCGTTAAAATTGGCTGTCATACTGAGTCACTATTATTATGATTGTGTCATAAGAAATTTCTTCTCTCTAAGACTGCCTATCTTCCGTGTCGATCACTCTTGATTATCGAACTTCACTTGAGGCGTATCACGTGAAATTTGATAAAATATAATCATCAATAACTCTTAACAATTACCATTCAGAGCTTATTCTACTTCTGTTATTAAATTTAGGGTTTTTAGAGGTCTGAGTAGATTTGTAGAGCATTCATAAACAAAGCACACTGTACTCTCACTATATCGTAATAATATCAAAGTGATGGAACAATTAGATATATCCTGAATATGCTTTTTTCTCTTTCAGAAGAGTGATTGCAACTCTGACCTCAGTGACCACCATTCAGAAGTTTTGTCGCGGACGTCGTCACAGGAGTCTCTTGGCACAGCAGAGACTTTGGCAGAATGGCAGCCTACCCCTCAAATACAGCACCGCCTTTACTACCTTAAAAATTTCCTTAGAATGGCTACTGAAGGTAGGGTCAGCCCGGTAAGGTCACAATGCCAATCTGACGTTCTTACCATGTCATCCAGAACTCAGTGCTACTACCGGAAAAAAGCAAGACAGGCTATCGAAGCCGTGCTTGAATCTATTGCCCCTGGCAACGCCTCCTGGCTCGACCAGCAAGTCATACAATGGTGTACTCGTTTACAAGCGGCAGAGGGTATTGTCAAAGATACGCTGGTCGCCAGACTGGTGATTTTGTACGAGGAGGCCGCCAATTGGTACACGAGACAGCAGATCCTGTCGCTTTTCGTGACTGACTACTCTAAGACCGAGCTACTGGCTTTAATTCTGGGTCTCTCAAAATGGAGAATCGACGAGGCAAGAAAACACGCTTTCCAAACTAAGCCCGGGCAACCCATTGACCCACCAAAGATCACCAGATGCTATTTGGATGCAGTCAAAGTTGACCACTTTCTTGACTTCTTGTCCAGTCCATCATTTCTTCAAGATGTGGCATATGGCACCAGAACTCTTAAACTGGAGAGTGGCCAGAGCTTAGAAATCCCGAACTTGGTGCGAACAGTTATATCCTCCCATCTAGTGCTTATGTACTTGAACTTCTGTGTAGAGTCCAATTTTGAGCCTCTCAGGCACTCCACGCTCTTCAATATAATCAAGGTATGGATTAAAAAATGTTTGTAAACGACAAATTTTGATCAGGGTTAAAGTAGTGGTGTAGCAGTAGAGGTTGCATTTAGAAATAACATTTAATAATAATATAGTTTGCAACCAAAGCATTTTTATTTCCCTTCAGGTTTGTGGGGCTTTACTAAAGAAATCGTTAGCCGGTCTTGATAGCACTCAGACAGATGGGGTGCAGGCGTTCGCTATTCTTGAAGATATTACTCATCAACTCAAACAAGCCGGTGAGATACCAACTCCTCACATTATAATGTGCACGAGTTGTCACAATTTTGAATAAGCTAGCAGAGTATCAATATTTGTGACCCTCCACGGGAAAAGAGTGAATAAGGTGAAAGCACGCACACGGCACAGTAGCTACACGTTAGCACGGTTCTAACATGACACGCTTATCATGTGTATATGCAAAAGAAAGCAATTGCTTTCAAGTAACATGTTTATGGTCATTGTTTGTATTTGGTTAACACGGTAGAGCTTTGTATTTTAACACAGTAGATTGACATGGTTATTTCTTTGTTTCTTAACACGCTAGATTTGTTAACACGGTAGGTTTTTTTGCATGCAACTTACCAGATATTAATTAATTAAAACGTTCCCTGTGAATAAAATAAAATGTTACGGCATGTAAGCGAGTTCAATTTTATGTAAGCTTAAATCACGACTGCCACGAGGTTATTCTTTTGGAAGTCAACGGTTTAAAACAGGAAACAACGACTCACCGTTATTTACGTTCCTTCTGCTGCTATGTGAACAACAACAGCTTTATTTATCCCTTATTTAAAATTAAAATTAGATTAAATTACAGTGACACAGATGTTAGTTAATTTAAAAAAATAAGGGTAACTGACAACCTGAAATAACCTGAAATAGTTATAAATGCCAGGTTGCCAGTTAATTATATATATATTACAATTAGAAGTCCGTAGCTAATTAAGTAAACACACACACACACACATTAAATACAACAAAAGAAACTCAAGAGATTAAAATTAAATAAATATACGACTGCATTGACCTACAGCTATTTGCCAAGAAACACCGATCAGGAATGTTATGAAGTCATTTTCAGATTACATTAGTAATTGTTAATAAGATGTACGTTCTTTCAAATTTAATTTAAATGAGGAAAGGGAGGAACTTTTGAAATCTTCATCAATAGAGTTCCATATCATAGGGCCTCGAAAACAAGTGAATGTGAATGATTGAATGATGAATGAATGCGAATGAGTGAATGATTTCAACTTCCCAGTGTTCCTTTGAATTGTTCTGTAAAATGTTTCCAGTAACACAACGAGCATAAACAGCCATAAAATTCGACAAGGTCAACGATGTTCATATTAATTTTGCTGTCGTACACGCATTCTCACAAAATCACTCCTAAGCTTACATCGCCGGGAAAAATTGTTGTTTTGCCAGCTCTTTCCATTGATGTTCTTCCATAAATACTTCTCCAGCTCTTTGTACCAATGTTTGCTTTCCATAGAAAATACTCCAAGAAAAATGAGACAATTGCGTCTTTCGCGGGGTCAGCATGACTGCTTTGCGCATGCTCAATTGGTTCTGTTTCCATAGTTACTGTAAGTGACATGTTTGGCCGCTATTTGGAAAGCGACAAGTGATATCGATCGACAATCATCGAGTTATGTTATGGAATCTCAAGAGCAAGAATATTCATACTTTCTAGGCGGCGAAAACTATTTAGAATCCGTCGTAGAAGCCTATTTCAACCTTAGACCGGTTGAGGATGAACCAGAAGATGACAACTGTGATGATTTTAGCAGCGACGAAGAAGGCGATCAGGACGACAACATTGACTCTGATAATGACCTTGAGTTTGACTTTTCGGAGGTTGATAAATCCGAGCGTGCAAAAGTGGAGGCATTCATAAGTGAAAGCTGTGGTTGTACGCAAGGTGACCAAGGAAAACCATGCCGCTCTACAATTCAAACTGAAGACATAATCGACTGTCGAAACAACTGTTTTGAACTTTCCTCCACCGAACTTGATCTCGTAATTTTAGGGACAATACACAGCTCCTTGAACTGTGACGAAATCAGTAATTCTGGAAGGACGAAAAAGAAACGGCAGCGAACCAGGATGCCTTGAAAACATTTTTATTCGTGCATTGCCTTCACAAGACAAGATTTTACAGTCTCGTCAAACGTTACAGAAATAATGGCTTAACGCTTCGCATTCATGGGAACAAGAAACGCCTTCCCAGCTCCGCTTTGAGCGCTGAGTCTATTGGACGGGTCATGAAGTTTATAATGAATGTTGCAGAAGAGCAAATAACATATTGAGTACTTAGGTCAGAAATCAAAGAATAACTAATTTGACAAGGTGCAACCGACCATGAAACAGTTTTAAACAGGAGATGTTCCAAATCCCGGTGGAGAAACTCCTACATGTATATGCAAAGGCTGATAATTTTTCCTCTTCTTGGGTACAAATCATGGATTCTGGTCCCAGTTAGGGTGTTGAGGACGAAACATCACCATTTTTTGGTGTCAAAGTATAGTTTTGCGTGCACTACAAGAAATAATTATTAAAAGAAAAGCTTTTATTTATTTCTGTTTTCAGGGTTGAATTCTGCTGAACTCTCGATTACGCGATTCCGGTCTACAAGTGCCCACTGGTTCCTCTATCACTGAAATAAGGCGCCAAATGATGTTGCCACATTACGCGGTGCAAGTTTCAATCTTCGAATTATTGTTGGTTCACCTTGCTGATTATTCCGCTTACCGCAGGGAGACAAAACCGTCTTTGCCGTAAAAAAAAAAATCTCTGCCTTGTGAAAACGTAATTCTGTTCTCAAACCCGTCGTGGCATCCATAGTCAGCGAAAATTTCGCTGTATCGGATGCATGGCAGTAATGATAGGGAATATGCAAATCACAACAAAATGAGCAACAGATTGAAACCTAGATGATTTAACTTAACCCGGCGCCTGATAAGCGACCTAGGAAAAAAAACCTTTTCATGCTATTTGAAGTTGCCTTGTGAAAACCTAACTCTGTTCTCAAAACCATCATGGCATTCATACTCGGCTGTATCGGATGGAAGTGATCACATACAAGAGTGATAGCAAATATGCAAATTGCGACAAAATGAACAACAGATTGAAAGCCAGACAATTTCAATTAACCAGGCGCCTGATAAGCGACGTAACTGGAGAAAGTCTGTAAATTACGCGAGGAGGAAAAAAAATCTACTTATGCCTTCTAAGGTAAATCGTCAACGAATTTAAGTTAACCCTTATTAAATGGTGATCAGTTTCATTCAGTTCAAGCAATAAAAGCAGCCCGTTGAATGAAAATTCCGCTCGCTGGTCACGGTCTCAAGAAGACGAAGTGCCCAGCAGTCAAAAAGCTCGGATACACCTGTAATTCCGGCGAAATTCCTCTACCGCAAATCCAAAATATTGCTTACAATCGCTTTGCATTTTTTGTGTTAAAATTCTATCAGACTGCTGGATATTTAGGATTTTGAAAACACTCCCGTGTCCCGACAGGATAAGGATCTTTTAAGATCTTGAGAAAAAAATCTCACGATGTTGTCTGCTGTTTTTCTTTTCACGGTGCCATCTGAAAACCATTTTATTCGTAAGTTGAATGATCTTGATATAAGCAAGCATTTCATATTCATAAACAACAGTCTTCCCTGAATCAGCAATTACATCATGTAAATCTAAAACTATCCTTTTAATTCTCACTTTGTCACGTTTTTTGTACATTCCGTTGTTACTAGCATAATTAGCATTTTTTCTTTCTTATAAATTCAACTTGTAACGCTTTTTACATTAATTAACTGAAGATGACAGAAGTTTCTGTCGAAACATGTCTTACAAACTTAAAAGTGTTGTCGTTTTCTTTAAAGTTGAATGAATCCAAACAGACAAAACAAAATGGTCTGAATGTAACCAACGCTATATTCAGCCAGTACGAAAGACTTAGAACTTGTCTGCTCCTTGAAAACAAATCATGTTCATATCGAATGTTACCTTAAGAAAAGATCGTTAACTTCCTTTCACACAGTAACAAAAGAAGCAGACAATAACCAAGCTCATACATACTAATGCCTTTACTTCAACACGTTATAACGCGAAGGCAGCAAAATGCGTGTGCACGTTTAACCCTTCGCGTTAAGAACACGCGTTCGATGTTCGTTTTGTTCTGAGCGGTACTGTACAGTTAACTGTTTTAGTTTATTAACCAAACATATTGTTTTTATTGAAACCCATTACATTTCAATGTTGTCATTACTATAATTTCATGTCAACAAAATTAATCACATGCATACCCTTTACCAATTAAAACTGAATGATTCCCCCATGCCCACAATAAAAAGAATTATTTCATTTAGACATATCAAATTAATGACACAGAAGAGTAATGTGCATGTAAGTAAGGTTAATTTAAGGAAAGGGAAATAACTTATTATGTTCCAATTACAAGTTGAGAGATTTGATTTAATTAAAGAAAATGCAAAAAGGGGAGTGCAATGCTAACTTTGTCAACCTAATTTCCCAGTATAGACTAGGTAATATTGCAAAGGACAGTAACCCAGTTAGTTTTCTTTATAACATAGCTAGCAGAGCCATGCAATCAAATTCAGTATACATAAGCGTGCTCCAAATCTTGACAGTGCATGCTGATGGCGTGAGCAAATTGCTGTGCCAGAATTTTTTTTGCGCGAGCAGCCATTGTCAGCGCGGGAAAAATATTTTATTTCGCTACAATAATGGAAAGAGAGACTCGGCCCACTAGTCCCAAAAAAACCACAATTTTCCAACCTTTTCTCACGGGCTAGAGTTCTTAAATAAGACAGAAAAAGAGAAAAACAACGGAAAAGGATACTCGCATCAGTGCCGTCAATTTGCTTCACTGTCCGAGGGTAAAATGCAACAACTTTTGACAGAAAGACACTCGGGTTAAACCAACCAAATTACAAACTGCTCGTCTGTTTCAACCTCAAAGGTAAGCTTAAGATTTTCTGTTTTTAAACTGTCAAATAGAAAACTCGAGCTTTCAACAGAAAAATTGAAATAAAACCAATTGCTATTTTGTTTAATATTTCGCTTACCGCGAACAATTGCTTCGGATATATGTTGTTGTCCTTTTTTTCGTATCGGATTTTCAGGGTTTTATGCACAGTTCCACCGGCTATATGTTATAAAACAATTGGTTCATAATTTTAGCTGTGCACTATCGAGTTATGGAGCACTTGAAAAGTTTGGAGAGCACTCAAGAAGCTAGAGTTGCCCTTGGCTATCGCCTCGGGCAACTCTTACGCTTCTTTCGTGCTCTCCAAACTTCCCGCGTGCTCCATAACTCGATAGTGCACGCTTAAGCATGAACCAATTGTTAAATAATGTACCAGTTTTGCTCCATAACAATAATGCCATACACACTTATAAAGAACAAATAAACTAGGTACTATGTTATTATTTCATTTAACCAAAATAAAATAATTCTCAATTACTTTTCTAAAGCTTATTTGCATATGATTTTCATTAATGTGTTGCAGGTGCCCTGAATGGCAAGTCGTTCATAACCGATGCCCTTGAAGGCACTGACAACCCAGAAGGTGATTTCAATGAGCCACAAGTCCAACAAAGACCTCTATTTGATGTGTTCAAGAAGATGCTGGGCAATG
>JAHPZR010011849.1:0-20000 GCA_019787425.1 Platygyra sinensis
CGAGATTTTCGTGCCTTCTATATACAGACAGAATTACCTCGCCGCTGATCATCGGCGAGATTTTCGTGCTTCCTTTACACAGACAGAATTAGCTCGCCGCTGATCATCGGCGAGATTTTCGTGCCTTCTTTATACAGACAGAATTATCTCGCGGCTGATTATCGGCGAGATTTTCGTGCTTTCTCTATACAGACAGAATTAGCTCGCCGCTGATCATCGGCGAGATTTTCGTGCTTTCTTTATACAGACAGAATTACCTCGCCGCTGATCATCGGCGAGATTTTCGTGCTTTCTTTATACAGACAGAATTACCTCGCCGCTGATCATCGGCGAGATTTTCGTGCCTTCTATATACAGACAGAATTACCTCGCCGCTGATCACCGGCGAGATTTTCGTGCTTTCTTTATGCAGACAGAATTAGCTCGCCGCTGATCATCGGCGAGATCCTGGTTCTATATAAGTGAAAATTTAATCCATGCATTTATAGTATTATTCACATATTGAGAACATGGCGTAATTTTTGTCGTTCTGTATATTGAAAGAATCACATAATATGTGTTTGTCTGAACGCCGGGGGTCAAGTACTGAATTGTGTACTACGCTTTCATTAACTGTTTCCTTTAACTCGGAGAATTAAAAATGAAGTCTTAAAATTTCTACACCCGGCAACCTCTTCCATAAACATCTTGCCATACATGTCGGAAGAAGTTCTTGTTTAGTTCAAAATCCCATTGCAGAAATAACGTCTAACAGCAGTCAAGTCTTATAATAACGATAATGTGCTGATTATAATTTACTAGTTTCTTCCACCTAAAACACAGCTTATTATCACAGGAATTTTTTTGAGTACTTTTTGGAATTATTTGACAAAATTTATAATTATTCAACTCGTCATTTCAGAAATATATTACCAACGTAACTAGTTTTATGTTGCCTGCGACTGAATAAAGTCGCTTCTGATCGCTCTCCGTAACTTCCCTGTCGCTGAGACCTTCCACTGTGGCTATTTACGTAGAGTAGGAGTAGTCTCTCTTTCGCTTAGTCCGTCGTGTGTGACACAACTCGCGGTCATTTTGGAATGGCCGCGAGAGATCCTTTGGAAGAGAAGCGTCATAATAACTAGGAAAAAAATTAATAACTAGGGATCTAATACCTAAATGTCCCATAACATGTGCTAAAGTTAACGTTTAAAAACTCCATGACTATTGAGACCCTATGCAAAAATGGCTGCCTTTAAATTATTCTTTTGTTCGTATTCAAAATAGCCTCACTAACCTCGTTCGGGATAGCAAATTCTTTACCATTTTTGTCTCAAAAAAGGGGGTTAGTGAGGGTAATTCAAATACGAACAAAAAAAAATTTAAAGGCAGCCATTTTAGTAGAGTCTATAGACCGCTAACCGGTGGCTGTTCTGAACAAAGGGATATTTCACTGTTGTGGATTTCGTGTCACGCGAACGGAAGCTTGGTCCCTGGTAACTAGCTTCATGCATTTAAACGCAAAATCAGCGTCTCTTAGATATACCACTCGTAGTCTACTATATATACTATATACGCGATCTAGCTGTCATTAGGCGAACTGATCAGTGTTCATTTCATCGCATGTCTCTGTGCACAACATTTTCTACTTGATGGCAAGAGCTGTTGAACCGCTGATTTCTTTTTGTTGAGTAATTTTAAGAAAACCAAAGCCTACGCAAAATCCAAAATTAATTAATGGTGTCCCTAATTCGTTTTGTTTTTTTTGTTTATTAGCTTGAAACAGAGGTCAACAATGCAAGGGAATAAAACCACTCCATTGTTTTGAAACCTTGCTACAAAATTAAATCATGACATAATGACCCCAGGAGGGTACTCGGGATTTTAAGTGACGGGGATGATGGAAGGATTTTTTGGGGTTTGAAATTTCCGATTCTGGGATTTTTGGGTACCAAAATTTGGCAAGTATTTTTTTTGGGTAGCTTGATTTGAGTAGAGATTTTTTGGGGGTATTAAAAAGAATCGGCAGTGCCCTGGCCGCGTAGTTCTGCGAATAAAGCACAAACAAACGTGCTTTGCTGTTGTCGAAACAAAACCGTTCTTGGGTGGCTCTAGCACCCACTCTAGCATTGTTAAAATGACTGCCAGATGAGGGAAAGGATATATTCAGATGGTATGATGAATAAACGAAAACGAGTGTTCAATTTTCAATGTTTTTCTTTGTGTTATAGCATTACCCCTTATAGCATTACCCCTTTCAAGGGCCACCAAAATCAGCATGGGATTTTTTTGAGGTTAATATTTGGTCCAGGGATTGTTTTGGGTTTTCACCTCGATGATCTCTCGATTCCAAGTGATCTTTCTTTGGCAATCTGATCTTGACAAGCGGCAATTTTAAACATCAGGAGCCATAATCAGGGACGGAGACCGTAAGTCTTGGGATGCGCGTGGACCCATGATATGGGACAATTTTTCTTTTTTAGAACAAATTGCGCCATCCTGACGTCATATATCCGCGCTGATCCACGCACGTGTCTTGGGCTCTCGCGTGGATGTTGTCACGTTGTGTGATGAAATGGTGAGAGTTGCGGGATTCTTCTTCCGATTTTTCACAGCGATGACAGGGAATAAGGCAGAGAAGAACCAGGGCTCCTCTATGGACTTTTATGCTCTGATTTAATGGAAAAGGTGTGTTTTTCAGGGTCGAAAATTTCTTTAATTTCGCGCTGTAAATGAATAAAATCCGTTCGCCGGCTAGTTATTCCCGTAAACTTTTGTGTTTGTTTTGTAGAGAAAAGTTCTGTAAGAAAACTGTTTACTCCGGTATCGAGTTAATTTGTGAGTTTTCCAAACAATGCTTTATCATAACCAAAACCTGTGTTTGATAGTTTCTTGTTGTTTCTGCTCGTTTGGCGAGTTTGCAAAAGTTTTGGAAGGCAAGTCTTGGCGCGTACGAGTAGTTCATTTGCATAGTGCAGCGCGTTCACTTTCAAGTCCGAGTCGGTGTTTTCAGATTGTGAACAAATCGAGAAAAAGATTTGTTTCGTTGTCTTTTGTGCTGAGATACTACAACAAATTTTACCAACGTTCACCAAATGGCTACTAACATCATGTGTGTTTCTTTCACATAGTGAAACTTAACACTGCGAAAAAAAAATAGACAGGGAGTTTTGATTCAATAGAAATCTTTATTTGAGTTGATTAAAAGGGGCGACCCTAAAACCAGGAATGATGGAACGGTGGAATGGCGGAATGGCGGAATCACGGAACGGCGGAAAATCATCCCAAATCCTAAAAGACGGAATCGCGGAACGGCGGAACGGCGGAAAATACCGCCAATTCCTAAAAGATGGAATCGCGGAATCGCGGAATCACGGAACGGCGGAAAATACCCCCAAATTCTAAAAGACGGAGTGACGGAAAATCCCCCGAAATCCTAAAAGACGGGAAATCCCAAAAGAGAGGGAACTGCAAAACAAAGCCGCTCTAAAGGCCAAATGCTAAGAGCCACAGATCTGCGAAAAATTGCTTCCTTTCTCGCCCCCACCCCCACCCCCCAATCCCCCCAAAAAGGCTAAACGATAGTTTGAAAAACTAAGATCACCTATCCCCCTTTTTTTTCTCACATGAATACAAGTTCCACGGAAATAAACTTTGCTTGTTATGTATTTATTAAAAACTGGATCATTGGATAGTAATGCAATTGGAGAGGTTTCACTGGCTTAGCCATCATGGTATATGAGCCATTATACCATGATCTACAAAAATGGCGAGCGTATGCACATGGTTCTATGCATGCAGCTTTAAATTTGACAATATGTTCACTGTCAATGCCATGGAGAATTTTTGCTTCTTTGATGAAAAGACGCTTCTCCTGATCGTCCTCACTCAGAAGCTTTTTAATCACGACCTTCTCGCCATGCCCGTTCCTGGCGACAAAAACCAAACCAAAGGATCCGCGGCCGATCGGCTCTTCTTTTTCCTGCAAATTCCCCCATTGAAATAGTGGCAAACCATGGCACACCAGTCTGCATTCACAGTCTGCATTAGACTTCCCTTTCAAGGAGGGCAATTTAAAACGTCATATTCAGTGCATATTAGCTCATCCTGAATCGACGATTTGCGCTTTGTTGCATTCGGCGCAAATTTTCATCTGCACGTGGCGGCGTGTTGTCGCTAGCTGTCAAATCTGTCACGCTCTTGACATGTCTCAGATGTTATGTTTATAGCAATTTTATTCGATTCCCACTGAATTGAAATATATTCCAAGGAAAATACTTGCTTTTTGAACAATACAGCGAATTCACGACTTCCTGTCTCTTAGGAGTTGTGGTGATTTTCTGCCGTTCTGTGCCCGTTTTAGGATCTACCTCGCTTTGTCTGCACAGCGTGACGGAGTGACGACGTGACAGATATTGTCGATTTGACTGTGATATGCGAAAGCTACTCGAGAATTGGAAGTAGAAATCTAAAGGATTATAAACTCTTAACAACAACAAATGAAATTACTTTATTATATAAACACCAGTGAAATACCAAGTGAGCTTTCGCGCGAAAACTTTATTTTTGCAGATGCCGGCCCAAAATATATAAACGCTGGCCGCCTTCTTCTGTTTACCAGGAAAAAAACCGGAATTGTGAGACAACGGAGCTGGAACAGATTGTCCACGAGGGTGGCTATAAATAACTTGATGTCAAAACAATTACCTAAATCGATAGATCATTAGCGTAAGTGGGCGTTAAACCACATTATTGATAAACGGATAATCTCAGAATTCCAGCCTTCAGAACTGCCATGATAAGATAAGATGAGATTGCTCTGATGGGTATAACTAAAGCCGGCCTCTAGATAAATGATATTATGGAGGTATCCATAATCTCGTGTTATTTTCACACGTGAAAATAACATGTTATCTTCACATGTGAAGAGGTCGACGTCGTCATGGTTGCATAATAAATCGCACCTTTTCCACAAGATATATGATAAACAGAATATTGCATGCCCGCTTGTGGATATGAATTTTATCTTCTCGTGTTCAACTCGATATCTCACTTGTTTGCTACGCTCACTCGTGAGATAGCGAGTTGAACACTCGAAGATAAAATTCATATCCACGCGGGCATGTAATATCCTCTATATTTTACACTGGGAGGGAGTCTCCCGTGCATTATTTTACTTACCCTTTCGGGGGATTTTCCGTCATTCCGTCTTTTAGGATTTCGGGGGATTTTCCGTCATTCCGTCTTTTAGAATTTGGGGGTATTTTTCGCGATTCCGCGATTCCGCGATTCCGTCTTTTAGGATTTGGCGGTATTTTCCGCCGTTCCGTGATTCCGCCATTCCGCCATTCCACCGTTCCGTCATTCCGGCTTTTAGGGTCGCCCGATTAAAAGCGTCATCGTAACTTTTCTGATTATTTCTGCTGTATTCACATATTTTCAGCTAAGCTTTTAATATGTTCTCAAGCATTAGTCAACCTTAATCATATTCAGAAACTAGAGATATTATATGAGTTCGATGTACGTTTTCACACTAAAGTACTTTGTAATTTGTCATGTTTTACTAGCTGTGCAAAACACGCATCGGCGGGCGGTCTCATTCATCGACAACAGAAAATTTATTTGATTTTTACACAAACAAAACTAAGCAGCATCTACGGACATAAACCTATTGTCACTTATTGGCCTTAACGCTGCCATATCCAAACATATCCAACTAGTTTTTTTCTGTGTTATGAAAAAGTTGAGTGGAGTAAGTGAAGTTCTTGTAAAAGGAGCAGCGGAACTCAACTTGATCAGCGATATAAAGCGGGACATACCTAAATTCGGCACTGTCTTGACTCAAACTGGAGCAACTTAGGGCGAAAATACTTAAGCAAAATTCCAACAGCCATAAAGGCGTTGAGTTCTGGGCCAAAGTAAAAGCATAAACGACTTCGGACGCTATTTCCCCTGCGCGACATCAGCGAAAATCCTCGCAGCAATGTACGCGCGTGTGCCGCAGGCGATGGCGCAATTTGTTCTAAAAATAGAAAAATTGTCCCATATCATGGCGCCAACCCCAATACTAGAAATGGCGCGCGCTTACGGTCTCCGTCCCTGATTATGGCTCCTGTAAACATTTTAAAAGAATTAACAGATTAAGGGCCTGTCCAGAAGCGGAAACATTTGGAATTTTCTTACAATTGGCCAAACGCAAACCGAAATTTGTCTCTTGACAATTTTTGTTTTGTAAGCTTACATCCGCACTAGAGGAAATTTGTACTTTGCAGTTCAGTGGTCAGAATGAGCGATGTTTCTCTCAGCCTTATCGCACTCTGAGAGAAAGAACAATTCCTTTACAACAAATTATTGACAAGAAAAACACTTCAATGTTTATATTTTAGTCAAGTCTGTCAAGTTTTTACCTGGGAAAAATTTTGTCGGCAGTGCTTTAATTAGAGAAATTCCCTTCCGGAGCTTGGTCAAGACCCGACAAATCACCTGCATTTGAGCGTTAGCGATGAGAGAAATGGAGAAATTGCCTAAATAAAGAAGTCTTGCGATATTGCGGATAGCTCATAAAGCCGCCTTATATGGGTTTTTTCACCACCGCAAACAAAAGAAAATTTGAAAATTGCATCTTAATGATTTGAATTAAGAAAGGTTGCATCGGGATATTCAGTACGGTATTCAGCGAAACGAAACGAAACGAAACGTTATTCCGCACGCGTAATCAGAACAAACATAAAATTCTCTTACCGCTTGCGATCTTCAAAGATCAGAAAAATATCTGGCCAGTAGCCCAACGCCTTCCAAATGACTGCAACTGAAGAACGTTTCCCGCCTCTCGGCCGAGAACCCGTGATCCACAGGATCTAAAGGGAGAGTATTCTTGGCTTGCACGTGACGTCATCATTTTCTAAAATCCAAAACTAAAGAGCCACCAAAGTTTTTATCCTCATCAGGCATTAGAATAGGTAAATTGACATTTGAACACAACGTTTCAGCTCAGTAGCTTGCTTCGTCTGGAAACCAGCGCATTTTGAATTTCAGAGTTATGGCGGTGCGTGACATACAGCTGCGAGCGCGTTTGTTGAAAAATATCTTCTTATGTCGTAATTTTCGGCCTATTCAGAGGTTAAAGTATTAGGAAAAGCGCTTATGTACATGCTTTTTTGTTCAGTGCAGATAATCAGTCGCCTAGATAGCCAAAGTAAGTTCCAGATGATTACACTTTTTTCCGGCCGCCATGTTGGGGTTCCACGAAGGTACCCCAACATGGCGGCTCCATACTGGGCTCTGTAAATTTGTGAAGAATATTTCGACGAATATCTCAGGTTTAGGAAAACGCACAGACTTAAAACTTGGACAAGTTTCATCTTTACCAGTCTCCTATAGCATCCCAGTTTCTTGACTTCATCCACTTAATGGTTTTCGATTTATTTTTATATTGCGTGACAGTGCAAGCCAAGAATATTTGAATAAATCTTAGTTTTGAATTTCTTCCACTAAAACAACGAATTGCATAACCATTTTTTTTAGCTTCTTGTCTTCCATGAAACAAAACCTTAGGCCAAAATGAGACGTGTACAAAATATTACAAACAACGTTGACAAAAAGCTGCAACGGAAAATTCCAGCGCGCGCAATTACAGATACGGTACAGGAAAGAAAGACCTCAATATGCTCCGCTTATGTTGTACATTATTCAACGAAGAGACTATGCCTCTTCTATCAGCAGATAATTGTCTTGAAAAAACCATTTTCCTGAGGTTTACGGCACTGTGCATAAGTGATGTTTCCTAAACTGACTAGATCAGACAACAAACGTAACATAAATTTTCGCTTACCTTTTGGCTGACTTCACAGATACGGATCGATCAGTGGCCAGTAGCTGCTAAAACTTAAAACTTGAACCAAACAAACAGGAGGTTTCTTCCGTGCTACCATAAGATTTATGTAACACGAAAAGCCAAACCGGGCAAACAAGACGTTCAGGCAAACGAATATATATGAGGCTGCCAGCGGTGCTGTGCGCTCAAATGTGTGTTGTGGTATTTGACAGGAATTCGCAGCATGACATATCCCTTGCTTTATTTGACATACCCCAGTCAATAACTGCACTGACAACAAATAAGAGCGATTTCAAAGGTGTTGGCGCGAGATCGCGTTTCGAAATGAGTCGTAGAACAAAGATATTTTTTCTCTTACGGTTACCAGGAGAAAAATAAACTCTACAAACTAGACTTTTTTTTTATCTAGCTAGAGCCAGTGTTGCAACATAAATCCCCAGCCAGCGTGGTGTTTATATAGATTTTCCAGCAAGTGCATGTGGCCAATGTTTAATTTCCCAGCCAGCGCTATTCTGCCCTGTAGAGCGGGTATTTTGTCGAGCGGCGCCGTTGGGTACTCCTGATGAAATGTTTGTGTATTTAGCTAGAAGCTAATGGGGACATTGTACTGTGAAGTTGTTAATTGAATACTATCAAAATTATTACTTAAATGATAAATACTTGAAATAAAAAATACATTTGTCAAAATAGCCTACATCTGAATATTTACAAGAGTTAAAATTATTATTTAAATACTAAATACTTACAAAGTTTTAAAAAACATACGTCTAAATTTTCACATGCAAGAGTTGAAATGTCAACCTTCCTAATGTTCCTCTTAAACGAATTTAGAGTTTCAATCATTCTCAAATGGCGTGGTAGCTTCGACTCAATAAGAGGTCCCATATATGTTATTGAATTGCTTCCAAATTTAATCGTTTCGAATGTTGGTAGCTCGAAGTCACTATTCCGTAAATTACACTGAGTGTTCGAGTAAATTAATTAAGTCAGAAATATTCACACCTTAAATTTTCGAAAATTTAAGGTGGCTCTGAACCCCATGTACATGACTTTTTTAAACTTTGCCAAAAGTTGCATCTTATCCTGCTTATCAGTTCTGTAATAAAAAATTTCACCGTGCCGTTTTTGAAATATAAGTGCTTAAAGCTGAAATTAAGGGTGTTTTAAGCGCTATTCGATTCGGACCCAAATTATTTTAGATGTAACCGACGGTGTTTTCTGCTCTAAGTCGTTATTACTTAAACTGGGGTAACGAGTAGTATATGACCGTATACCCCCGACAATACATCAACAAATGCCGTTCATTTCCTATGCAAATTTCTTTACATACTAAACATTTTCGCTCTTAACCAATACAGTCTGTATTCGTAATGTATGACATCCTACAAGCGATTTGCCTTCAATGGTTATGTCTTGGTTATTCCAAAGAATAAGGTCGCTTTCGTAGCTATCTTGGTTGACCGGTACCTGGCGTAATTCTTTAAAGTAATCTAGCATTTCTAAGTAGAATAACGATACACTTTTGTCTAACTTCTTTGTATTGTAATTGCACTTGAGTAAAAAGTTGAGACCTCCATATTTTTCGAAAAAAGCGTTTGGAATAGCTTTCCAAGCATCACCAGAAGTGTTTTTTTCTAACAGTCTTCCAATCCAGCTTAAACGGAGCGCTTTAACTGTTATCGCAAAATTTGGAAAATTAAGACCTCCTTTTCTCATTTCTTGATGAAGAACTTCTCTTTTAACTTTATCTTTTTTGTTTTTCCATAGAAAATTGAAAAGTTTCGCTTGGACTCTTTTAATAACTTCTTGTGGAACAGTCAACATCGACGCCGTATAGACCAATTTTGAGATTCCTGACGTTTTAGCGAGTAAGGTTCTTCCCATGAGAGTCAGGTCACGACATAGCCAAATGTTTAATTTGGTTTCCATCTTTTGGATTTTTGGAAAGAAATTTAGGTTGATGATGATGACACTGTTACAATATTAAATATACATTATTTTGCTGAAACTGCGGATAATTATTTCAATCCAGTTACAACAGTTTTTGTTTATTGAATAAAGTATCTCTGCTACAATAACAATATAACATTATCATGGCCCTTTATATTTCTAATGAATTAGTCACTTGATTGCAAAAACACAGAGAAAAACTCCTCCCAACCGCATAAAGTAATCAAAGGATAATTATCATTAAACTAGTAGTAATCAAAGATTATGAGAGTGCGTTCGACGCCGTATAAATGTTTACACAGATACCTTAAAAGATTTCCCTAGCTGACTCTCAACTTCTAAAAACCAACCTTTTTTCATCAACAACCGGGGTTTTACAGAACGATATTTCAGTGACAAAGTCCATGCCAGTCTGATTGAAGACTGCGTTGCGTGACGGCACCAGTTTCCGTAGACTCACAAGTTTAATAGGACTAAAAAATTTACATCAGCTTTCAAATTTCGTGCTAAATATTGTCACATTGACTTGTAATTTTTAAGCGCAAAAGCTAATTTGTAAAAGTATATTTTTTTCGAACATTATTCTAATCAGGAAGCTCAAATATAACTGAGTAAACATTTGCAATCGTGTCCTCGTTGATCGCGTAAACAAACTCCATGCGACTGATTCGAGTATTTCCCCTGGCCTGATTAACAAAGTACACAGTATTTACATTTCCGTTCCCTGGTTCAGGTTCACTCTTATGGATCTTTCCTTCAGAGTACTCTTCCACTGATTCCAAATAATATTCGACCGGATACTACTGACCTTTTCTGTCGCAATAGCCCTTTTCACGGTTAGCTTTCCACATTTGCATTACAATAAAATCTAGCATGTATGCGAGGCAATTTCGGGCTATTTTGTAGTTTTAGCCCGAAATTGCCTCGCATACATGCTAGATTTTATTGTAATGCAAATGTGGAAAGCTAACCGTGAAAAGGGCTATTGGAACTAAATCCACAAATGCAATCAAATACAGCCCGGGGATTTAATACAGCTGTTTCCAGTGAACATCCCAAAGCCTTGGCGATCGTGTTCGTGTACATATAAAATCAACAAGCTCATCGTGAGCTGGAACGAACGTTTAAATAATATCATACTGGAAAGGACTATTGAATATAATACTACTCAGCCTCAAAATTCCACGGCGAAAGAATGAGATCGAGAGCACATCGAAAGAATTAAGGACCAAAGTCTACATTGCCTGCACACGTGCTCACATGTTCGTCACATTAGTGTCTCACTTAGACCCTACGGTACCAGTTTACTGGCCGTGACATAGTTTTAACTATGTCACGGCATGACATGCCGTGACATGCCCCTGCAAAAATTAAGCGGGGTGGCCAATTTTGTGCCCTTACAGGAATGTGGATTTTCCAGCCTATAACCTTACGCAGGGCAACCAAGTCTCCATAGTCACGTAACAAAATTAGGCTTGCGTTCCACTTCGTCGAACGCAATAAGAAATTGATTTCCAACGGTAACAATACGATCTGTCTGCAGACTGTATTAACTATTTTCCGATAGTCTAAATTTACTTCTCTGTGTATAGTCGTCAGATCTTCTATGCCGAGGTTCCCGCTAGGTGTTTGGGTGTTTTCTTCTTTCTGCAACTACTTTAATTTATTCACAATGCATAATCTTCGATCCATCTCCTGTTATTCTCATGGTTAATCAGATGATCACATTTATAGCTGTTTAATTACTCATTTTATTCATAAAAAGTCTACCTTTAGGTATTATAATTGCTAACAATTTTGAGTTATGAGCAAATCGTTTACTCTTGTGATTCAAATCATGGCTTAGTCAGCCGCTTGTGACTGGGGCCATGCCATCGCTGTTCAATAAAATTATTTTATTTCCTCAGGTCTCTTCCTGGCAAAACGTTTGTAAACAGTGACAAGATCTCTTTTAGTTCCGTCAATAGCAAACATTATTACATACCGAACAAACCCTTGACATACAATACTTTGAACTCTTCGCTTGTCAAAGCTACCGATGCGTTGGGTTTATCAATTCCCTTTTCCTTGCTTCTTTAGCTGTTTTTGCTTGGATTGAAGAACTTTTCTGGTTTTCTCAAAGACCAAGTCAGTGATTATGCTGGCAGAACAGTTCTTTTTCTTCAAGTGTCGTTCGAAGCTGGCAGTTCAACTTTGAAACGAAGTTGGCTCGTACTCGGTGCCACCTCAGAGTGCGGATGGAGGTAATAAATTGGCTGTTGTATTCATTCAGCTTAACTGCTGAAATATCTTCAACTTTCCAGTCTTCGACATTCGTTTTCAAAAATCTTCCAAGCAATCTTACATCTCGTTTAGTTTTTTGAGCGGTATTTTTTCTTTTCTTGCTCTTAAAATGAATTCTTCAACTGAGCAAACAAAAAAAAAACCTTCCTTCGGCCCAACCTCGTTCCCAGGGTCTCTCATCTTACCGCCCCTCGCTCGCCTCAGGGGGCGGTAAGATGAGAGACCCTGGGAACGAGGTTGCCTTCGGCCATTTTTCAACGCATGCGAGTTTTGTGCAACGGCTCTCGCATGACGTTCTCTTCAGTACGTTCATTCATCATTAGTGAAATTTCGTCGTTCGCGTAGCTGATTGGACGAACGATAATTTTCCACGGTGAAATTTTGTCGTTCGTACTCCTGATTGGCTACATTTAGAATCAGTTTGAATTTTATTCACTACGATTCTCGTGGGTAAATCTCAGTACCTATGAAATAAATTGCAGTGCCGGCGAACTTAATTAATGCTTGGGGTAACCCTGCGATACACTAGCATCCCATCCAGGATGGAGTAGAAATACTCCTAGTAGTTTCATGCTACAGAAACCAGAGATAAGTCACAGGCCCGTAACCAGGGGGGGTGCATGGGGTGCGTTCGCACCCCCCCCCCCCCCACAGGACCCAAAGGTCCGCATTTTGATACTCGATAGCCAAGTTTAGGAGTGCAGTCGGTTAAATGAAGTTTAAAACTTAACAGAGATATTTAAACAAAAACAAAGAATAGAAATAGCAGTAATGTACTCACTGGGAAACTAAAACCAGCTGCGCTCTGGTAACCCGAGCCATTCAGAACATTTCAATGGACGCACAGATGTCCGAGCTTATGTAAATGAAATTAACGTGCGCACGCTTTGCACGGGAGTTAAGGACGGTGCCTACCAAATACAAAGGTTTTTGCGCCAGGTTAGGACCACGCGGAAAAAGTAGAACTTTGCAAGGGCAATTGGAATCCACAAAGAAAAATAGAGGTAGCTACGCATTTTTTCGAGATAATTAACCTTGAATCTCAACAAAAATGCTGACATCAGCATTTTCTCAAAAAAGAGGGAAAGGATATTTCCTCACAGATTTCCTTAGAGTTCGCCTTTACTGATGCAGAAACGATCTTTAAACTATATGGCAAATGGTAACATCAAAATCAATTTTGGTACGTTTTTAACAACAAAATCGTTGCAAAAGCGCTTTTAGCGTCTCTGACAGCCTTCCTCTGGTTCAGCTAAAGGCAGTCTAAACACCTTTTGCTCACAATCAGAAACTAATCACATGCTGAATAGGCTTGCCACTTCCATTTCGCAACATAAAATGTAGAGGTAACCAAGCGTTTTTTAAAGTTATTGATCTTTTTTGAAAACTTACGGTGCCGTTACATTTTTTCCTGTCACCTCCCCAGTAAGTGAGACATTCGCGTTTTTGCGTGCGCACTACGCCATCTGAAGGTACATGTTTACAGAAGCTGGAGCTCGGCACTATTCTGAGGGATTAGTGCCGCAGTATGTTTTGACGTATCATTTTACATCGTTAAATTAGTCCTTTATGATTTAATTGAAACAGCTGTTTTCGACAAATGTAATATTCAGTTCCTACGGCGTACTTTATCGTTACAATTTCTCATGTGTTGCTACTTTTCTAAATAAACGGACCGGATCAGACAATAAAGACTACATTTCGGTAGTTGGTCCACTTTGGCCGCGTTAGCACCCCCCCACATAAAATCCTGGTTACGGGCCTGATAAGCTCCGCCTGTTGAGCCTCGTGACTCGCATGCAGACTACCTCTTTACCTGATGCTCCAGTAGTGGTGCTGTCAGACCTAACTACAACATCTTGTTCACAGACAAGCACTATTGGGGCGAGAAAGAGTCCTCTCTACTCCGAAAAGAGGTGTCAAACAAAATTGCCCTCTTTCGGGCTTATCATTTATAATAAGCATAGAAATTATTGAGAATGTAATAAGAATTTCAAATAAAATAAAAGGAAGCCGAGTTACATCGAACCTGGAAAAACTGTAAAGCTTGCGCAGTACTCTGAAGGCGCCACTGTCACTGAAGAGAACACTTAGTCTGTACTCAATCTCTTCATAGTTCTCTCCCAAGGCGAAAGATGTTCTGGGCTTTGAATAAATGAATCAAATTCAGAATTGCTATGACTGGGCTCAACATGTTTTCGCAAGGATAACATTTTAAACCTCAATTTAAGTAGGATAGCTATCTTTGCTCTCGGAATCTTCTTTGTCTACGACGAAAACCTTGCTCCACATTTTTAAAATTCTTTGCCAAATTATGTCCGTTACAGAAAATCTTAAATATTTGGTCATCAAGAGACATCAATTTTTGGCAGAATTAATATACTCAGAACGCTTATTTGCAGCGCACTTTGTACGCCAGCTTCGTTCACAGATGATGAAGTCAACAAAACAACTTAAGTTTCAATTTCATATCGAAACACAAGAAACCCCAAATTAAAAACAAAAACTCAATTACGAAAGGTAAGGTAGCTATCTTTGCTCTCGGAGTCTACTTTTCCGGCGACGAAAACCTTTCTCCACAGAAGAATTCAGTTTTGAGAAATTGCGACCGCTAAAGAAAACCCATTCTCGTCCCCAGAGCCTACGATCCTTCTGGCCTGTGGTTGGGATCGAGAGCTCTGGTTTGGTCCAAAACCGGAAGTCCACGATTCACGGACTTCCCGTCAAATCTAGCAAATCTGATTGGTTGAGAATGCGAAACGAATACTCTGCGCATGCTCAGAAAATCGGGTCCGGCTAGAGCTCTCGATCCCAACCACAGGCCAGAAGGATCGTAGGCTCTGGGGACGAGAAAGAAGAAAACCTTGAACAGTTTTTGTTTTGTTTGCCGCGCACTTTATATAGCTTAATTTCTTCATTAATAGTTAAGATGAACAGTTCTAATAATGTTCGATTTCATATGGAAACACACACAAAAAGGAACCCAACTTGAAAAAACAACACAATTATGAAATGTAAAGAAAAAAGAGGTATAAACATGAGTGATTTTATACTGTGTGACAAGGCTATGAGGATGAGCTGGGTAAAGGTTCTTTACCGCGATTGAAGAGTCGCCCCAGAAAATGATGCGCAAATAATAATAAATCGGCATATAAGGAATCGCTCTGCCGATCAGATTACTGGAAACTCTTTGTTCAGGGGCTCGTTTGTCGAAGGTCTCGAAAAGTTTTCGCACCGCTGGAAAGCCAAAATCTCAAATTTTAACCTTATGATTACAGTGGTATACACCTCTCTGTTTTTTGATTAACTAAAACGGCTTTGCGGGCCTGTTAAGTTCAAGTTTCCGGGGCTTTCGTGCAACGGGCCCCAGCTCTGAAATTTTACTTATACCAGAGATAAAGAGAACTAGAGGAATTTAGAAGATAGTTTTTTGTTTATGGCGGTTAGGGGTTGAAGACTCCGAGATAAATTTAAACAGATTACAGCGGGTATTCTTAAAACAGGCGCCACATCCATATTAACCAAGCGCCAGAGCCGTGCTGGGAGAGTACCGGCCGAGGTCCTGACATTAAGGTCATTCCCCAGTATTGCATTGCGCATCCCTACTGCGCATAGTTTTACGCGTGATTAGCGCGCGCGCATTAGAAAATGGCGGCTTTTTCTTTACGACTGGACCTCGCCGAAGAGGTAAATCGTCATTTTCTCGAAAACGACTACGGTGACCTATCATTTTTTTCTGTCGTTTTGAATTGAGTAGTAAATTTCTCTATGTAAAACAAATATGGGCCAATTCTCAGTTTTGAGAAAAAAACAATCGTCAGAAACGTGAATTTAGCAAGCAATCGTGGTGCTTTTATAAGGATTTATATGGTATAAACGAGGTGCTGTTGCTCCTAAACGAACATGGGGACCCCTCATTTTTATTTCCAAATTTAAGTTCCTATAATATAAACAATCAATTGGCAAAGTTTGAGAAAAATCTCAGTTTAGCTTCTATTTCAGTGGAATGACCTTAAGGCAGGAAGTAATGGACACCTGTTTTTAAATTTTCTCACAGCACGAGATCAAGGAAGCTTGGTTTTAGACCCTGCTAAAGAAGTCGCGTCCCGCGGGTCGCGTTATGACAGTTATGTGTAATAGACAGTTATGGGTAATAATCAGAAATCTGATTGGTGGGTTTGTGTTCATTACCCTCCCCTCCCCGGGAAATTATAACTGCATCTCCACTGCCTGGTTACCCAGGCATCCCTTCAGCTTGGCAAATATGGCTTCCACGTAGCTAATCCTGTACTCATTTAAATGAAGTGTCACCGAAAATGTTCCGATAGTACTAGTCTGTTTGAGTGTCAAACGAAATGAAATTACTGAGGCGGAGGAAAACAATTTTAGTTATTTTAGTAGCAATATGGCTTGGAGGAATGATTTATTTTCTAGCTCCTTTGACTGGGTCAAAAGACGATACACGCTCTGAGAGCCTCGAATTCGATAGCTTGAGATTTGGTGACGATGGTTTTGAGCAGAACAGCGACAACAGAAACACTTACAATGACAATGTAAGCTTGGAGAAGAAAGTCTTGTACTATAAGTTGATACCATTCCTTTGAAACCTCGTATTATTGTTTTTGTAAAGCTTACTCTGTGAGTTAAGAAATCGATTTGAAGCTAGTTCTTAGCTTATTAATTGATGGGAGAAATCTTCAGATCGTTACATACCTCTTATCACTCAGCATTATTTCCAAGTAACCTGATTTTACTTTTATCTTAGAATGAATTAGTTGGAATTAGGGGAAATTCAGATGAAATAGACAGCCGTAGGATAGAAGATTTCGACGTGGAAGGCTATTTAGCAGCCACCAGGGTTAAGAAAGGCGATGACGCTTATGCCAGTAATGCTTACAATCAAGAAGCCAGCGACAAGGTTGCTTTTGATAGGGATGTCCCTGATGTAAGAGCTTCACAGTAAGTGAAAAGTAATTTAAAATACATTTGCTAATAATTTTGCAAACCTTACTGTATAGTGCACATGAAGTAGTTGAATATGTAGTTGTTAAGAAATGTCTCTTTGGTACTGCTGAATTGTCTTTGCCATGTTAGTGGCTGGCTGGCAAATGCTTCACTATTGTGTTCGTTGGGTCTCAAATCTAGAGGTGTTGTGCAATTGGTAATTGACTTGTAGCAACATTTCAAGGTCTCCCAGTGTCATAGAACTGCAAGGGTAAAGTCTTCATACAAGCTACAAGTAACTGAAGTGGCCCTCAGGCTAAAGGAATATTTCTACTCCCCCCTGGATCAGATGCTTGTCCTTCGCAGGGTTACCCCCAGCATCAAGTTTGCTGGTACACATTAATACACCTGGGCATGGAGAGATCAGGTTAAGGGCTCGAACCTGGACCACTCAATCAGGAGTTGAGACCACTAATCCTGAGGCCACCATAGAACTGCTAGTGAAAACAAAGTTGTGTCATCACACTGGTTCGACCAGATTTTTTTTTCCGTGCCAACTGACCGTGATCGATAAAGATGACAATTACATGATCAAGGTATATCTGTAGCTCCAATGAAAACAGCATTACTAGAGCAGTAATGACAGTATTATCATTAATTAAAAATTTTTATTACAATAACATCCGCAAAAACAGTAGTGATGTAACATCATATAATGCATTGTTTCAAGAAATGTTTATGTACATTGTACTCCTCTATTTCAAAGAGGTCCTTTGGCTTAAAATTTCCACCCTCTCCAACCTGCCAGAAATTCCAGTTTGCCTTTGAGATCTCCTGCTCACTGGAACATTACAATGATCTTCCATATCAGTTGGTTAAATGTCAGTTTTATGTTAGACATGGCTTTGGTGTAAGAAAAATAATGTCAGGGGCACCTGATCACTTCTAGAGCACAAACCTACATGTACTTGCCGTGTGGCTGAAAACATAATGAAAAATACACTGCCAAGAGGAATTTGCAGTGTATATGTTGTGGTTTGAATTTTTTTTTGGTTTAATTTTTTTTAAACCAGTTTAAATTTTTCAAACTGGGTTGAAATTTTTCAAACCAGATAGAAATTTTCAAACCAGTTTATTTTTTTTTGTCAACTATCTATAAAAAAGCAAAAATAACTCTTCAAATTCCTCTATCCTATTCTCTCCTATTCTCGCTGAGTTCCTCCTGAGTTCTGCCAGCTACTCTACCCCTTCCCCCAAATATACTAATTAACAGGTTTCACTTTTTTTTCTTTTTATCCCGTACTCACCAGGATTTGAACCACTAACCTCTGGATCTGCTTCCCACTGTCATTACCACTTGGCCATGAAAGCACTGGATGCAAGAGCTCTCATATTTGTTTTAATTATCAGTTCATCACCCCAAGCCCTTCTCATATAAAATTTATATTTATTCATAAATACATATAAATTTTAATTTATTCATACATGGACTTTGTCTTCATTACTAAGAAGGCACAATTCCAAATAAGTAGTTAGGTAGGCCTAATCACTAACCTGAGAGCTCAACCCAAACTACTAAGTCATATGCAAAGTTCCCAGCCTAACATCAAAGCTAACCATTCTAATTAAGTGCTTAGGCCTAATCACTAACTTGAGTGCTTAACCCAAATTACTAAGACACATGCTCACATTCTGCTAAAAATTGAAAATTAAACTGGTTTAAAAATTTCAACCCAGTTTGAAAAATATGAACCAGTTTAAAAAATTTTAACTGGTTTAAGAAGAATTAAACCAAAAATAAATTCAAACCACAACATATACAATGTCATGTTGTTTTTGGAACAGATCATTCATTTTCTCTTATTTTACAGGTGTCAAGAGAAAACATGGCAGACTGATTTGCCAACAACAAGCATTATTATTTGTTTCCACAATGAAGGCCGGGGAGCTTTATTACGCACAGTTGTAAGGTACCTGTTATATTTTCTCTTTAGTGCAGTGTTAAGTAATGCTTTCGTGCATATACAGGTACACTATAATGTGCATATAAGGGCTAGAATTTCGTGGAGGGTTTAGGGGATCTGTATGAGAAAATTAAAAGAAATGTATGCAGCTTACATGTAAATGCAATTTGTATGGGGTGGGGGATGGGGTCTTAAAAAATCCCTTTCGTGATAAGGTATGGATATTTAATGGAACTACATGTACAAAATTTTCTTTATGAAACCAATTTATTTATATGAGCAGTCATGTATGCATGGATATACAGTCTGTATACAGCATGCATGCACACACAGTCTGTTTTTAACTCCTCTTTCTACTGGTAATACAGCCCGTAGTACAGTGAACCCAGAGTTAAGGATCCCTTCTGAATGGAAAAAAATGGTAATTTCAGTGAAGTATGAAAAAGCAAATTAAAGCAAAAGATGTGAGAGGAAACCATATTTGTTATCAAAATAATTTTGTGCTTAATTTGTACAGTTCCCTCAAGAGAAGTCCATCCAAGTTGTTAAAAGAAATAATTCTTGTGGATGATTTTAGTGATAATCGTAAGTAATATATCAAACATGTGAGACAGTGTTTTATCAGGATATCCAAGCATCAAGAAGACAGTTAAAAAAATGACAGATACACTGTAGCAGATTATTTTAATGAAATTTGAGGTGTTTGCAATGGACAGTTGAACACTGCCTCTAGTGTTTGATTTATCTTTTCAATTTAAACCAAAGCAAATGAGTAAGTAGAGATTGAAGTGAAATCGTCAAAATCTGTGCTTATTAAGATCGAGTATCCAAACCTCTTCAAACTTTGATTGTCTTTGTCTTTACTTGATGAATTATTAATTAGTTTGAGTTAATTAATATTACAGCCAGCCATAATACAGAATGTGTTTAATTATGTATGTACTGTACAATCCGACTGACTATCCAGTCTTACATGCATTACACTCACTATGCCAGTTATAATATTTAAATTGGATTGTTTTCATGTCCTCAGCTGATGACGGAAC